>JAVKLA010000074.1:83503704-83545961 GCA_034782735.1 Sagittarius serpentarius
CCCCCCCCCCCCCCCCCCCCCCCCCCCCCCCCCCCCCCCCCCCCCCCCCCCCCCCCCCCCCCCCCCCCCCCGCCCGCATAAAAAAGGTGGTTCTTAAAAAGTGACCAACACTCATGGACCCCTAAGCCCTCAAAAGCAGTTTTTCGGGACACTGCTAACTAGCTCCCTGGGTAGCTTAAAGTTTGCTCTCTTGAAATCCAGGGTAGCAACTCTGCTGACCTTTTTTTCTCATTACACCAAAAATTTTAAACTCAACCATTTCACGATTGCTGTGACCAAGACAGCCACCTACCATCACACCTCCCATGAGTCCTCTGTTCACAAACAACAACTGTAGGAGGGCATCTTTCCTAGTTGGCTTCCTGAGTACTTGTGATGAGAAATTATCTTCAAACTTCAGGAATTTCCCAGACTTGCTTGTCACAGCAGTATGGTACTTGTGTCTGGTTGAGCTACTGACCAACCCTAAATTAAAACGGGACTTCATGTTCCACTAGCATTTAAGAATTGTGAAACAAACTGAATCTTGCTACACAAACCACTTAGTTTCATGAATTGCCCCAGAGCGTTTGTTCATTTACCTGAGGTTAAAACAGAGCACTGGCTTACTGCTTACAGAGGGCTGATAAGAATGATTAATATTTAACATTCTCAAGTTCACGTACGTGAAATAGCTCCAACAAGCTATCCACGAGAATACCGTACCTCAATTCACCAATCACACTGGAAACACACATGCATTTTCCCCACCAGAAGGCGTATTTCACAACATATATTTATGTTCCTTTCTGCATCAGTGACCATGCAGTATTAGTGCATACCTCAGTTTAGCATATTGTCAGTCTGCTGGGAGAGCCTGTGTCCAAGTATCCCAGCTACAACGTCTTTTATCCCAGAGGCACCAAAGAACAGCGCTGTACTTGTAAAACCTAACCGCCTCCAACAGCTGTAACAGGAGAACAGGCTCCTAGTGACCAAACCTGTTGACAGGTGTTGAAATTGCAACGAATTTTTCTAGAGAACAGACTTTGCCAAATGCCACCCTGAGAAATGAAGCCCTGTCACAAGGACAAACAACAGTCCAGACTGACAAGACCTACAGAAATAATAGCCACAGGAATAACCAAATCTAAGAGAGAAGGCTTGCGCTTGATACATTTCAGACGGAGTAATCTTTAACAAAGCCAGACTCCGTGGAAAGGGTCCCTTCTGACCCCAGAGCAGCACATGCAGTCTGTGGCTTTGGCACAGCAGATACAAATGCCACCTTTGCACAGTGCCGTTCCTACCACACAATGTTAAAGGCAGCTGCATAACACAGACACTAGGATAACGTTCTAATGTAAGTTGAAAAACACCAGCTAATATCTGGAGGAAATAACCCACTTGCCACTGGGGATAAAGACTAAGATTTGTATATGTGATGTTTTGTTTTTTCCAGCCATAATAAACTTCCTCAGAAGAAAAACAAGTTTTCAGGAGTATTCTAGGAATGGCAGGTGAGTTCAAAGTTTCATTCCATACAGAATTTATCCTGCAAGCATAAAATTAATTTTTTTTTTCTTTTACTCGGTAAGCAGAGAGAATAATATCTAAATCCCTGAATAAGCCTTGAAAGTAAATAATGTTGAAATGACTGCAAATTGCATAGTTTAAGAGTCTTCACTTGGACATGAAAATAACTAATTTTTACTTGATCTTTATATGAACTTGAGTCTATCTTCTATTTAATAAGAATAAAAATCAATTGACAGAGATTACTAAAACAAGAATTGCATGTGTTGAATTAATTTCCAATACAATAGAAAAATAACAAGAGGTTGGAAAGTTGTTTTATTTTAGTGCCAGTAGAAAGTTTTAGCTTTTAAAATAAGACAAAATGCAGGCTTTTTCAGCTGAAGACAACTGCTCTGAGACTAAACATGTATTTTAAAAAGTTCATGTGACAGAAGAAACTGTAGCTTAGATACATGGTTTGTGTTCTGAGAAACAACAGCAAGATGATATCAATGATTCAGCAAAAGAGGGGTGTCATATTGCATTATGGGGGCTATATGGCGGCTGTGAAATATAATCCCTATAGGGACTATTATAGACTTATACAACAGATACATTGGTCAAAAAAAAAAAAAAAAAAAAGAATTACTGAAACATCTTAGCAGTATCTCCAAATAAAAATGTTTTCAAGACATAGATATTTAAAGTATGCATTTGCTGCAAACCAAACAGAATTTTCCTCCCTCCTCCCCCACTTATGTTTTTTTCTTTAAAAAAGCTCACCTCTTTCACAAGTCATTTCTCCATTTAAAAAAAAAAAAAGTTTGACTAGCAAACTAGTTCATCTTTCAAACACCAGTACCAACGCAATGAAACAGTAAGTGAAGCACACTAAAAAGGAAGTCTCAAATTAATTTTTCTTTTAACTGTATTCAAGCACAACATTGTATACCACGGAAAACTAGTGAGGTCATGGCAATATATTTAAAGCTCTGGTGATCTGAATTAGTAACTGATTACATAGGCAGCTAATTCCTATTATTTGCATCCAATTCCTAATAACTTAATAAAAGCTAGGTGTTTTCCTTAAAGAGCTCATGCATGCAACTGCTTATCTCCCCTCCCAACAAGACAATGAGAAACTCTTCCCTTTTGCACTGAGCTCAAGCTGCTTCTTTTGAAAACAAGCCCACATTTGCACAGAGTCACGTATCAACGGTGTATTATAAGACTATGCACAAGGAACAACCATATTATTGAATGTTTTTGTTTCCATGGCAGATATTTCATGGGGAGGTACAGGATAGGATGTTCCTTATTCTAAAACACCAGCAAAAGCATGCCCTGAAGCTTTGTTGAGAATACCCACTTAGAAAATTTAAAAAAAATGCAGAGTTGCAGGGCACTACACCAAACAAGTATTTACATGTTACCATCTATTGCCTCCCGGACGCGGTAACGAGCCCATGAGGTTCACCGTCGCACTGTTAACACCACCCTGCTAGACAAGTCTCATGATCCACACGGTAGCACAACATACCTCAGGACTCCAAATGGGCCCTGCCGTTTGTAATGAATCTGCTTTGCCTCGGCAAGAGTGATGCTCAGCCACCTGATGCACCCCTGAGTACCAGTCTTCAAAACACTGTATGGGCTGTAATAGCTCCACAGCAAAACTCATCTAAATCTAGCCTCTTCCTCAGCTTCACAACATACCCGATCACATTTTGACTGACAATCCCTTGATACCTGCATGATATCTGGCATTCTGTAGCTATCCTCCAACCTTTCAATGAAAGGACTCACAAACAAGGGAGAAGATGACCTCGCCTCAGCTACTGGGATTCCAGTGTCAATACTCCTATTTCACATACGTTTAAGTTCTTCTATCAATGCATATGCTGCAGATGCTAGCATAAACATCAAATGGCTATTCAGTAAGGCCTCGACCTTCTAAATTGCTGGGACGTGAATGCCTGAGCCTAGTCCATCAACACTGTCTTTAGGATTACACCTCATCAAAATATTTTTGGGAACTCTGTGCCACACTGCTTAGTTAGTAGACTGCAAACTCACCAGTTATCAAGAAGTGACTTTGAAAAGGCCCTGTTATTCTGTCCTGAATGGCCTCACCCAGAAAGCTTCCCTCCCCTTCAGAACACAAAACCCACAGAAGTGGCAGGGACCCAGACACTATCACACTTGCCCAGGCCATCCAGAGGCCAAAGCACAAGGCCACCTTCAACTCCATTAAGCGCATCCTTTTTTTTATTCTACCCTCAGAGATGGCATGAAGATCGGAGGGCAGGGGGGACAAGTCTTCTGGTGATTTACTTCTGATCCAGCTCACTTCCCATAGATGTCCATTCTATAAAGAGCATCAAATCTAATACATGCCAAGGGAACACCACCTCCTACTTTAATTGCTGAGTACTGGAATCTCAGAGTCATCCCATTACAACCAAATATTAGAAATCTACTTACTTGTCAGTTGTAAGCTTACTCACTCCAGCCGAGTCAGTCCAGAAGAGCAGGCGCAAGAACTCCAGAGCTGTTACTGTCCAGTAAATTTAATACCCAGTGCAACAGGTAAGCTTCCCCAATTTAACAGAGACTATTCTGAAGACCTAGCCACACCAAGTATCACTTCACAGACTCAAAAGTCTCTAGAAAGGTCCCTGAGCCACCCTCACACCTGATCTTAATGAACACTTACTAATTTCCTATCTGTCTAAACACCTGTGTAACTCTCAACCCTGTTTCTACAGCCTGTAAAGTAGATTAATAATTCGTCTTTCAATATTTTTTTGTTAAATAATGTTGCAATTCTCAGTGTTAGACCAGGAATTGCTACTCCTTCATTTTATCTTGAACTCAAGATCCATATTTCACTCATCTGTTGTTTCTCTGTGCAAGTTATCTGCAACATGTAAACTGCTCATAGTTATCTCTGGCCAGTTAACAAATGCTGTAGCTATTCAGGCTTCCAACTGAAAACCAGCTTCTGCTTACTGAAATAAAATCCTTTCCATAGCATTCTCCAGTTACCAATTTAACAAATAAACTTTTTGTGTTGAAAGAGGGAGAGAGCTCTTCAACTCTTTTACAGGACCAGCTGCCTTCCTTTTCTCCCTGCTTTAGTCCTCTTTCCCTTTTCACTGTAGAAATCTCTTTTAACACATAAAGAGAATTTACGACGCCTGATGCTCAGCACCTGCATTAATCTAAGCAAATAAAGACCAGCTGCACCTGAGAAGCCTATACCCTGCCCTACAGACACATTCTGTTGACAGGAAGAGCAGTTACCCATAGAGACAGACTAGAAAAAGAAACAGCAGATTCATTTTCGCTGAGGTCTTGAAATCAGGATTTGGTGAAAAATACTTCAGTTCAGCAGGGCTATGGTATCCAGGACTGGAGAAACTATGTGAAATTAAATTTCATGCTGCATAGGGCAGTAAATGAGTTAGTAAACCATCTGATCGGACTAAATATGATATCTGTGTTGTGTTTACATTTAGCAAGGGAAGTGTCTGCAATGTCACATAAAATGTGATAATTTTATTTTATTTTGTCACCACTCTTTGTCTCCAAAACACTGATATTATAGCTACGTTATTTTTCTGTTTAATTGGGGGAATAGGGGCAGAGAAATATAGAAAAAGAAAAAAAAACAACCACCCCCACACAAACCCTACCAAACTGTATTTAAGTATTCTTACCTTGACTACTTGGCTTTACTTTATGCACTTTTAGTATACAGGCCAGCTGTAGGGAGTTCTCCCAGTCACCATTTGGCCAGAGCCAGGTCAAACCGGCAGAGGAAGAATAGGTTAAAGTGTCAACATGGAGTTATAAAAACATTGTCTTCAAAATTTTTCAAGAGGCCAAACCAATTTTTACGTCTGCAGTTTTATCAAAAGAGCAAAACCAATAAAAAGTGTGTGAAAGTCTATACTGAATCCTTTTTAATTGTGTAAGCTGAAAGGTTTCACCTGAAGCACAAAGGGAGGCAGGGGAAAAGCACGTTGTGACTGCTCACATCTCAAATGAACTTCACCAGTGACTGAGAAGTTAAAATAAATAATGATTAATTATAGTTGGCTACAGCAAGCAAAAGGTACGGAGCACCCTTCTAACGGTCTCTACCACAGTCTTTTCACTAACTGCTTCGGTGCTGGCTGCTGGAGTTGAATTCACCTGCGCAAGGCTTCGTCCCCACAGGCGGTCTGACCTTTCCTTCCAGAAAGGGACGGTTCGGTGTCGGGTGCCCGGGCCAGGCTGGCAAGGCCAGCCCCGCAGGCAGAGCCCCCCGCGCTGCCGGCCCTGCCTCCAGCAGCACAGCAAGCGGGCGCCGACAGGCCCCAGCTGCCTGCGGCGAGACAGCGCCCAAGGGAACCGTCCACACGCAAACAGAGAACACGCAACTCCTCAGGCACGACTGGGGCCCGAGCCCCGCCCCTTCTAGAAGGGTCTGCTGCCCCTACCTGGGCCCCGTCCCCTCCTGGAAGGTGTCGTCCCACCACCACCACCACCACCACTCGGGCCCTGCCATTGTCCTGCAGAAGCCAGAGGTGGGATGGGGGGGGGCTCAGCCGGCGGGTGGTGCTGCCCTCCACGGAGTGAGGCGGGGGGCCTCTGCTCCGCGAGGACGTGGCTCTCGTGTCTTTTTTTGAGGTGATTAGAGTGGTGGTTAACAGATTTCAGGCCACTGAAGTCTCTTCATGCTCTGAGAAGAGGATTTAAACAGTTTTTTTACTTGCAAATATAAAAAATTAATAAAGTTGCTTATCCTCATCTGCATCAAAGACCTTCATGTTGTGCTTCGTCTACTCTGTTTTACGTGCAGCTCACGTGGCATTAGAGAAAAGGTAGTGGATGCTCACCTCAAATCCACTTCAGTGTACTGACTGCATCGTGGCTGCTGTGTGTGGTAAATCCTGCAGATAAAGCTCTGGGCACCTTCTGTGCTGAGTGCAGGGCTATCTTGCAGATACGTGATACTTGAATACGTATGAGCAGAAGTTAGTAAGATACTAAAGTAAACTAACCTGTAGACCAGAGGAGGTAGCAAATGCTGAGTGGGGTTTTTTGTCTTTTCTGAGGTAGGTGGCACAGGCCAGTGCTAAGCAAAGGTTTGATTTACTATGGCAGTTCCTGAAGATAATAATCCTACTGGGATTTGGACTCCGGGATGATTTGGGGCAATAGTCTTAAAATGACTAGCCTTTATTTACTGTTCTAAGATTAAACTTGCTGTATCCCGTGTGTGTAGCATGTCAGTACCTAATGTGGTATGGGGAGACGGAAGTCACGGACAAGAGAGAGGCCATGATACACGTTTCTCTGATCAGGGAACCATTTATGGCATATTGACTAAATTCCATGCATTTAATGACTGCCAGACAGAAAGAAATCACTATACAGCAGCATAGTGGACTGATATTCACTGACCCAAATTCAGAAAAATACCGTGTATAATGTGGGGCAGGACAGGTTTATGGCTATGCCACTCAGCACTCGCAGCCGGCTGTATGTGGAGAGGGAGGCCTGTCGACCTCCTGGTAAAACGTAGGAAGGAAGGGAAGTTACAAAAATCTTACATTCTTTGTAAATGTCCATTACTAAGTAGTTTATTTTGCTGTGGTTTCTGATTTATAGGATTAATGCTTTGCCTGAAATGTCGAGGCTGCAGCAGTGGTTGACAGGAAAAAGGAAGTTCTGTGCCTTTGATAACCGCTGATGGACAATGAATTCTTCAGGCTAATGGAAGCAGTATAGCTGACCTGGGCAAAAGACTCAAGAGCTAAGGAACCAAGTAACAGTGTTTGCAGAGGGAGTAGTTTTCTTGGGGAGTTCCCCCCTAGGGACAGGTAAATAAACATAAGTTTTATCTGCTAGCCATCTGCTTACACCAAAATTGCTTAAATTTTATCCACAACAGAAATTTAATGGGTGGTACATTGTTAGTCAGACTTTACACCGTTAATCTGAAGATATCCTCAACCCGAATTCTTTGTGTTGGATGTGTCAGATGGTGAATCGTTATGGGGAATGCCAGGATGATCTAGAACTGATGTAATGAGTTTGATGATTGGGAAACTCAAATCAATTTCGTTTACTGAGCCCCAGTAGAAATCAGAAGAGATCATGGTTTCCAGGTTAAATACCTTTGCTCTACTTTATACTGCTCAAAGTTAATCTTTCTCTATCTAGTAGTCAGAATGACCAGAACAGGTAATCTTTAACCACTAGCCATTGACTTACAAGGGTCACAACGTTTTCCCTTCGTTGATCCAAGTTGTCCTAGCAGTACATATGCCTCACCTTTGTCTATGATATCGTGGTATTAGCGCTGGTAAATGTGCTTCCTTGAATGTTTGTGAAAGTTGATGGCCCTTGAGTACTGTAGTCATCTGGGATAAACAGATAAACACCAGCTTTGACCACTGAGCCCAAGAGTTCCTGTAGCATTTCCTCTCAAAAATTATATGGTCATATCCTGAACTGATGTAAGTCAGCATAGATTCACTGAAATTAGTAAGTCATAGCAAAGGGATAAATTCAGTTACGTTGTTGCATATGTGTCAGTTTTCTCCATAAAAGGATCCAGCCTAAATCTTTGACCCAGATTTGTCTGAAAGTTTTAAACCGAGTAAGCCATGCCCACAGCTGGCAGATTGTAACAGGATTTTTCCATAGATGAAATAGCCAACCCCAAGTCAGTTTAAGAGTATTGATTATGTGCTCATTAAAGGTAGAGCTGGAGTAAAGCCATAAAGATACAACTCAGGTTCTCATATGTGATTGGCCATTAGTGCAACAGTTCTGAGGCTGAAATCTAGGGAAGGAAAATCGTTAAACATCGAGGTTCCAGAGGACGGCAGAATTGGGGTCTCCCTGGACTGGTGCCGCAGTAGTTCCTTTTCAAACCTCTGTACCTTACAGCATCAGATTTTTCAGATCAGGATCTTTTGCTCTAACTCCCTCCTCAACTGAGGGTCTAGTTTCCCATCTCCCTCAAAACTGCAATTGACTTTAACTGAGGTTTGTGATAAATTATCTGGATAACATGAAGTCATAGGCTATCCAAATGAGGAAGAAAAAGCTCTTCCCAATGCACTCACTTCTCCCCACTTACTCTACATGTGCACCATGATCCTTCTCTGTGTTATTTTTCTTTTCATATAAAGTTCAGACTATCCTGATTTTAAGTGTAGAGGGAAAAAAGAGAATGAGAACTGATTCAGGTGAGCCTCTTTCAGGTCATGTAAATGAACCCTGATTTGAAAGTCTTTGGTTTGAACTGAATGGTGAAACTGGCTTTTGAAATCTACTCTAAATAAACAAAGTAACTGTGTTTTTTAAGACCTTTCAAACTGGCGTTCTAAATGAGCTTTGTTGAACACATAATGTATTTATGATCAAAATTAATCAGCTGCAAAGGTTTATTCTTCCAAAGGGATTTATACCACTCACAAACCCTTGTCTGCCCATATCATTTTGAAACAGAGTAAAACAATTCTCCTAATACATGAGTTAGATCTTCAGGCACAGGATATTTAACCTCTTTTTTGGCCAAAATTGTTGTTCTTAATTGAAGAATTTCATAATTAAGGTTTTGCAGAGCCAAACGATAACTTCTTACTGTTTGTCAAATCTTCCCAGTGTGAAAAACTGCCTAGGATAGCCTGATTTTTGCCCCTGTGGTAAGTTATTATTCCTTCAGTTTTGGAGTTGTTCTATCACTCTTTCCACACAGAAAAGACTCCATTCCTCAGATTTCTATTTCACTCTTCATATCCACCACATTTTATATAAGAAAAATGACAGGAGAGGACTCTTGTATGGATCAAATTTTGTCCTGTGTATAGTCACACCTTAGTCAACAGGAGCTATGTACATAAAATGGAATCACAGAATAACTTAGGTTGGAAGGGACCTTTGGAGGTCACAGGACTCAGTCCTCTGCTCTGAGCAGTGCCAACTTCAAAGTTAGATTGAACTTCAAAGTTAGATAATTTTGCTTGGGATCATATCTACATATTTTCGAGGGAAGAATTTGGCCCTCAGATGAATGTGCAATGTGTATTGCATTATTTGTCCTTGTATCACCTTTAGTAACATTTAAACAAACCAGTTCCCCCCCCCTTTTTTTTTTCAGGAATTTCCAAATAATTTGGCATTTAATTTCAAAGAATTGGACTCAGACCAGTCTGCAACAGTAATGAATGTTGCAATGCTGTTTCAGACTCTCACCAGTGGCTCCATGTGTAGTGGGCAGTACTTCACTTACAATTGCAGATCGCCATTTTGAGGAAAACAGCTTTTTTGCCAGAAACTCAACCCCAGAAATGCCAAGTGAGTGCTATTTCCTCTGTGATTAAAAGTAGCACGTTTTAGTCTTCCTCTGCTGTTTTTGGATAACACATGACATTTTGGGGTTTTTTTATTTGAGGTCTTTTGCCCTCTTTTTAGGATTAAGCAAATGGTCAGATACCTCCTGTAGACTTGAAACGCACATCCATATTTTCAGAATGGCATATGGAGTTTGCATACAGGATTCTAGTACAATTGTACAGGTAATTTTTAAATAAATATTTTCCCCAGACCTTGGGTACTGCTACTACTACTAGTAATTCTGTTGTCTTTATACTGTGTGCACGTACAAGTCCCAAATGAGAGACTTTTAACCAAAAAAAAAGCACTATCAACACCAATTCAAAAGCAGTCCCTGCCTCAGGAGGGTTTTCTAAATAGATCATAGGTACAAGGTAACAAAAAGGTTGAGAGCACCATCGAAAATCCCTAGCCACCGGGAGTCTAAACAAAGAAAATAGCTGTAACTGGGGCTATATTTCTCCTAGTATTTCAGGAAGTCTACTAGTAGTAACAATCACGGCACCGTTGGGCCCCACTACGCAAGATGTCTGCGTACACAAAGAATATGCAGACATATAACGCTGTAGATGCTATCTTGATCTTTCAGAAGTTAGTGGAAATGTTTCTTTTGACTTCAGTAGATCCTGATTTTGTCTGATGTTTAGTGATGAGCCAGATGGTGATTCACTCCAGAATTTCCCCAGTCATCCTCCTGCTCAGGTCTTCATAAGTATAAAAAATGAGACTCCCTCAGTGCGTCCAAGTGGCTGCATAGCCCCCTGAGACTGACCCGTAGTCATGGTCTCCCTTTTTGTACAGCACCTGAAGTTAGGTAGCACAGATTACTGGCACTTTTAACCTAAAAGCAAGTGACTAGCATTGTGTTGTTACAAAACTCTTAATTTCACTCTGTTTCTCCAATACCCTGTCATACAGCACAGAATATGAAAGGTAAAACTCAGGCACGTGCTCTTTTTCTTTTCCTGTCTCATTTAATTCCCTGCTTCCCTACTAAATGTCACTTGTTGGCATTATTAATTTGTGCTTTGTGCTAAAGTCTTCAACAAAACTGGAAAAGGGTACAGTGAAGCAGTCGGACCATTTACATTAGGCAACTAACATTGCTTTTACAACTAAGGTTATAAAAACCTGTCTTTAAAGCCCTGAAAATGATAAATTCTGGAGTTATTTGTAAGGGGAAAAAACTATTCTTCAACTGTACATGCAGCGATAAGATTGCTAAGAACCTATAAATACAGCTTCGTTATTGCATAGAGAGCACAGTTCAGTGCCTTCTTTTATCCATGACTGCTGACATTATTATTTGTATTACTGGTGTATCTGAGGCTGGAGCTACACTGTGATTAGAAACCAGCATTTTAGGAAACAGGATTTTAGGAAACAGTAGGAGATAGTTCTTGCCATGACAAATTTGCAGTCCAAATACATGACAACCTAAAGGAGAAAGACATGCCATGAACTGGTAAAAATGAGGGTGTTCTAGTGGTTTTGTCGTTCAGGTTTTTTTTCCCTTATACGGTATTGTATCAGAGCTCACAAAAAGGAGAGATCTGATTCTTAGAGCTCATATATACTGCCCTGTCTCATCTCACCCTGGCAATGGTGAGGGAAGGTATGTTAAGAAGGACAGAAGCTGCATTTGTGTTCTATCGAAGGTCTAGTTATACTAAAGCTGGAAAGCAAGGAGAGTGCAAGACATATTTTTTTTTCCAGATTTGATTTTGCAGTGGTTTGCTGCTGCGGGATGGACACATCCAGCCAAAGCCAGTAAAGTGACCCGGTTCCTCACTTTTGTGAAGTATTATATTGAAAACTTTGCTTTTTAAAAAAAAAATATTACTATTACTTAAGACTCTTACAAAATATATACGTTCTAATGGAATAGAAGCATGGTAATGGAAGTAAGCAATGAAATACTAAGTAGTTAATGATCAGGAAGATTATCGTACTGAAGGTGTGACTTTAATTTATGTTTAGAGAAATCTCAGGTTCAAATCCCATACTGGCCTTCACAAAAAATGTGAACTTTATCATACCCTAAATTTGGGGGGGTTTATGCAATGGTCTAGTTGTTGATTATCTGGATGAGGTCCTGAAATCTATGTTTAATTCCTGGTTTTGCCATTGGTGTTCAGATAGGCTCAACTGCAGTCAGACTTTTTCTCCCATCTCATAGGTGTGCTGGGAAGTAAAATCCATTAAAAATGTGACAGGCTTTTTGAGAGTTCTGAAAATGCCTGTGCAGAAAAGACAGTAAATCAAAACTAAAAAATGAAAAAAAGATTGGTAAGACCCAGCAATGAACAGTAAGATTAGCACTGTGATCTGAGGAACTGATGAAATCAGTCTCGCTGGAAGAAGTAAGCAATTAATATGAAGACAGAGTGAACACTCTTCATCTCAGGGTTAAGCAAAACAGGCAGCTGAAAACCCCCTGTATTTTGCGTTTTTCCCTACCCACTTATGCTCTCTCTCAAGGGACAGAGAAAATTGAGATTTCAGAGCTTTTTCCCCATTCCTTAGTCTGTTTGACTAAAGGTGACTCTGGCTCTGTACAGTGAGGGCCATCTCCCTCCCCCAGATCAATATTTTAATATGACTTATCAGAAAGAGAATGAATTGTTTACTTTAAAACCTCAGGATCCCATAAAGGGCGAGGGAAAGTTGTCCACTGGAAACAGAAGCTTTCAACAGCTGACCGCTGCTGGGAACTCCTAAAGGAAAACCCAAGACCGCCAAACATCCGAATACAGTGATATTCAGCAAAATGTCATGCAAGAGAATCTCAGTTCTGACAAGCCCTAACGACACACCAGAGAATCGTTTGGCAGTTGTGTCAGATGGTAAGTGCCTTCCTGTGCTTGATTCATGTAAGGAACAGGAAATGCTAAAATGTATTAACAAAAATAAAATAGTGCAGGTGAATTTTGAATACTAAGTACTTCAGCATACCAAAATATCCACAAGTGCCTGTGGCCTGTCTGTGTAATTTAACAGGATTTAACGTCTTGTATATAGTGGTCTGTGCCGACACTTTTAAAGAGACTAGGCTTTTATTAGTGTCAGTGGGCCAGCCACCCTAAATGTTCATTGTTTAAGAAAAAAAAAGGGGTGGCGGAGAAGCTGTGGTTAGACTCCACCAGGGTAACAAGAATGCTTCCAAGTCCAAATTCACAAAAAGGACAGGTCCTGTGATCCATTAAGATACTTCTTGAAAAACCCTCTTGTTCTCCACAATGATCCTCTCAACTGGAACATTCCAGTAATATTCTTTATACAAATGTCTAGCAGAAAAGAAGCAAAAAGTGGATTTCTTTTTTTTATCTGATGTTTATACTTTGCTTTCTCCCTGTACTGCTCTGTAATTTCCTGGTCTGGTTTTTTTTTTTCTCCATTGCAGTACTAAAAACTAGTGGCTATTTCTCTTTCTTTCATTACCTTTTGTCTTGGAAATATTCCTGTTGAATTGCTGGAAGCTTTCACGTAGTTGTGGAACTGTAAAACTGCCTGCCTGCAGCTGCATCATTTGCCTGGCCATCTACTGTCATATACATTTCACAGCAAAGTCTAGAGGCACTTCTGCCATGGCTCTGCTGCTCTTTGCACTGTATCTGCCAGCGACTGTCAGACTTTTCCTCAGAGAGCTTAATTAGAGTAGGATCTTCCCTGACCTTTCTTCTCTGCTGCAGAGAGAAAGCTGAGTAAAACATGCATCAGGAAAGGTAAGGGGAAAAAACACCAATATTGTGGTGAAATAGAAAGCAATGTACAGTACTTATGTTCCTTTGGCAGTCATTTCTCATTATCACCAGCTAGAGCATAGGCACATTTATTAAAAATAGCCTTGTGGACCTCAGGTCTATAACTGCAAGCTGCATCCTGACTAGACAAAATATGTTCTAGGCGTGACTGTGTATTTGCCATCATTAATTCAAAAGACTCAGTGCCATTTTGATGCACAAGGTGTGCTGCAGCTCCTTTCCTTCTTTTAGAGATGCCTTCTTTGTAGCCATGATTGCACAGTGGCCTGACCAGTGGATCTGCAAATCTGCCTGACAGTTCCATGTATGTGTTCAAATGCACAACTCTTTCCCACTGCAGCATGTACAGACTGAAAACACAGACAAGATCAGTGAAAGATGAAAAGCACCTGGAAAAGTTTCAGCCCTGCCCAAGCATTTACAGGCTTGCTTCCTTGACAAGGATGGGAATGACAGACTAGCTGTAATAATCACGTCTGAAAAACAAAACAGTCTGACCTGGTAACCAGCCAGTGAATGTTCATTTCTCTGCTATTTACCAGCCAAGGGCCACTCAGAACTCAGCTCATACTGCCAGTTCATGCTTTCACTGAGGTTTGATTAGATGCACTTGCAAATCAGTAGTTAAACTGGTCCAGAGCACTAATGAGTCTGCACTGACCAATCAACACTGGTTGAACTAGATTACATTTAAGAAAAAGATCCAGAAAAGACACAAAGTTGGATCAAAAGGTAAAGATCGGAGAGGCAATACTTGCTACGCTGTGCAGAGTATGCAGGTGGTTCAGGTGTACCCAGTACATGTAGGCAGCCAGCTCGTTTGTGCGTGTTAGTGTCTCCTCTCTGCTGGCACATCAACTTTTGATGCTGCAGAATAGAGCGAGCTAGATTTCCCTACCTGATGATCTGCACATACACATCGGTCTTTGGAAGCCCTATGCTGTTATCCTTAATCATTTCCCGCTACAGCTCCTTCCAGTGTCTGAAACCAGAGCTGCTGTTTCTGCAGTAGCCCTCAACCTGCATCTCATCTGGAGAGCAGATTCTTTTCTGCATCATTTCCTTCAGAGAGCCATGTTCTACTCCACACAAGCTCCAGTGCTTCATCTGACATAGTGGTAGTTGCCCACACACAATTTCTGATTTTGGGGCATGCAGAGCTGCACTTCTCACAAACTGCAGCAC
This sequence comes from Sagittarius serpentarius, assembly GCA_034782735.1. Classification (NCBI taxonomy): domain Eukaryota; kingdom Metazoa; phylum Chordata; class Aves; order Accipitriformes; family Sagittariidae; genus Sagittarius; species Sagittarius serpentarius. Next base: position 83,518,551 of record JAVKLA010000074.1, read on the forward strand.
GCCCTGATTCAAGCTAGGGACCGCCTCTCCTACTTACAACAGCCGATACTTAAAATGGCGACCACTTGGTCTCAACAGTACAGAAATGTGATTTTCCTCCATAGCTGTACCACATTCAGCACACATACCTCAAATGTTGAAATTTGACAAACAGCTGATGATAGAGATTTGTGCCTCTCTCTCTTGTTTCTCAGCTGGAATGCCTGAAAGGAGTGCTGACAGCAGACTGAGAATAAAGCAGAGATGTTACGGCTATTAATGTGTGGGAGTTACACATCACCAGGGCAGTGAATGAGGGAAGATAAAAAATGAGACTGACAGGAAGGCTAAGCCCATGGGAGGAGTTCTCAGAGGATCTAAGAGTCTGCCTTCTGAATGCTTTAACTTGCTTAACAGTCTTTTGCTAAAATGCAACCACATCCAGAAGACTGTTGAAGACTGTAGTTTTTATTACATATGGGTAGCAAACGCTCCTGAATATGTAAAAATGGGAATGCATTTACTGAGCTTAAAACAAAAATGAGACGGATAGTTTAAAAGCATTATAGCAAGACGTTCCATCCTCATCTCTTAGCGCAAAAAGAAAACTCCATCTCCTCCCATAGTGCTTCTAACAAGTCCATACAGCATTCTTTTTTGAGTCAGAAAGTTCAAGTTTTCAGTAGCTACAAAAAACATTTTGGTACTCAGCACATACAAAATCTACCCAAATTCATGCAAAATGGAACATTAATGTTTAATTTACTCTGCTCGCCTTGAAAGATTTTTACCAATTCCAGAGGAATAAAGGAATTCCACTCTGTGGTCTGTCTCTTCTTTTTTCTTTTTTTTCCCCTTTGTTTAAGTTAGCAGACTTCATTACAGTATCAGTTAGTTACTAATATTATTTTGTTGTTCCCATTAATGAACATTCACTAGCTGGCTTGCACTTTCACAAAGCTACATTCTATCTGCACAGATCAGTGTTTCTTCCAGTTAATATCCAATATGATCTCTCATGGATGATCACATTAGTTGACAGTCTTTATAGACTGAGGAAAAAGCAGATACGTGGAAGAGTAAGATACAAAGTCTACTACTATTCACCAAGCTCCGGTTTCTAATCTCCTCCCTTCCCTGTGCTTCTCTTTCTCTTTTCTCTGCTTCTCTGCAGAATTTAGATGTGACGATGCTACATAACTGAATTTCCATGGCTTTACAAATCACTGTGCATCTTGTGACCCTCAGTTACTGCTTGTGTGCTCTTAGTCCACTCCTGACGAACAGGATCTTTTACAGGATTTTTTATACTCACTGAGGATGTGCAGAAATGTTATTAGACTTGCAGGCTAAACACAGAAACACACTCTGTCCTATTAAACTGAAAAAACTGTCCTGGGAAGAAATCAAACACCACAGTCATGTGTATGTTAGTTACACTGCTTAATTCACTGTTGCATCCCTCCCTTCATAAATTTGTCTCTCAGGACACAACCGATTACTTTCTCAAGGTGCCTGTCCATCTCCTTTGCCTGTAAAGGCACACTTAAAGCTACTTAGCTTTTAGATTACTAGAACTAGCTGCGACAAAATATTCACCTCAAAGAGATTTGGAATACTGTCTCCCACCTCCTTGGTGAGAATCCCCACATACCACATATAAATACTCATAAACATGGTCTTTTCTCTGTGTTTTGCAGATCTTTGAAGCCCCCACACTGAAGTCTGCAATGTGTGTATATTACTTCTTCCATGGACTAACGATCTACTACTACCAGAGCTGTGGAGTGTGACAATGGTGTTTGTGTCCAGTCTATCAAACGCCATTATCACACTAAATAGCTACTGGTAGACAAGACATCAATTCAGAAAAGTATGTGAACTGTAGCAATACGTTTTCCCACCGTACTGAGGAATAAATAACTTTTTTACATGTATGTCGGAATGACTCTGCTCTTTCTTTTATAAGCAAAAGCATCATAATATGTGAGAAATACATTGCTACATGCAATTCCAGATTCCCATTGTAAAGCGCATGAGTCATCTTAAGGAATCATCATTATAATGTCATCATTAGGAATGTGGATTTCATTGGAATCAACAGGGTTGTGATTACCTCTGAAATACAAGGCCAGCTTGGAATTTTCTTTTTCCTGTTGAATTAACCAGGACAATAGAATACTGAAGCCAATTAGCTGATGCAGTGAAACTCTGGCTTTTATTTTGGCACCAAATTAAAACATACGTTTGGAACATTGACTGAGATGCTCATGATATTTTTCAAACAGAACACTTTCCAAAATTCGGATAAAAAGCTATTACCTCTAACTTGAAACATAATTTATTCAGGTTTCAAATACTTTCAGCTTTGTTCCCTTCCATGTCACAACTGTACGTATGATTTGAGCACCACACTCAAGTCCATTGTCTTATATTCTAAACCTGCTGTTTTGGGAATGGTCACAATTTCCTCATAGAAATTCTTCTGAAAACTATTGTAAAGAATAGGAATCATCTGTAGGACCTTTCAAAGGGCTTAATGAAAGCCAGGCGTCAACACTGCACTGAGAAGCCCAAATCGCATTGAATAATCCAAGATTTAGGCTCACAGAATGTTGCACTCTGATTTGCAATGACAGTGGTAACCTTAATATTCATCAGCATCTTCCAAACTCCACCTTTCCTCTGACTCCTAGGGCTAGGTAACCAGGCATGCATAATGAATAGGAAGCTTCCTAGGGCTGTGATGTGTAGAGTGCTGCTGGAAGAAAGCATAGATGAATATGTGAAATTTATCATTTATAGATTATACCGTGTTTCCATTTGCAACCAATTTTATTACACAGTGTTTCCCAACAGAACATCTTCAGTGAGTTACTTAATTTTATTCCCTAAACCTTGTTTTCTTCCATGAGTTATTGCCATGGAACAGTCATTAGCAATGTGTACTGCTGAAAATTAATGAAAGAACTACAATGTTGTATATTAAAATTGAGTTCCAGTCTACATATTTTTAAAGCAATTCTCAGCACCTCAAATCATAATAACACAACAGGTCATCACAGAGGAACCCAGAATAGGTTTCCTAAACCTCATACATATCCTAGACATGCTTTGCATTCACAATTTTCTTTTGTGACCACCTGTTCTGAAAACCTGCACTGCCCCCCTCTGTGCAGGTATCTGATACAGCAATAAAAGGTGATTGAACGGAGAGTAATCCAGTAGCCTCCTGATAAGTTAGGGCAGAACAGCTCTTGCAAAAGGAAGAGGATAAAGCTTACTACCTACAGGAAGAAGAAAGACTTTTTGTTGCTTTTTTAGCCTCTTCCAACTCTGCTGTCCCAAATAAACATCAGGTACAGTGGCAGGGAAGGGGAAGGAGCAGGGGCAATGGTAGAGGAGGTGAAGGAGAGGCGGGAGTGCGCCAGTGGATATGCGAGCGCAGGGACAAAGCAAGTGGTGTGGGAAGCCGAGAGCTTGAACAAGGCACCAGCTACGCAGCCAGTCATTCACCTGTTCGTCTCCCTTTTCTCGAACATCCTTCTCCAACAGGGAGGACAGAGAACACCACCTGTGCTCCTGATCCCTTTAACATTATTCCAAGGGACAGAAAGTCCCTTTTGAGAGACTAGTGCCGGTTGCTTATCCACTGCTGTCCCACCTCCCTGACATCATCTTTCCAGTATATATTGCACCACATTGGCCTCCTCTTTCCTGGTCCAGTTTTGCTTTCAGGAACAATAAATCTTAATCTTGGCTACCAGGTAAAGCATGAATGGATGGATAGAAATATCCTGATGTTATTCCTCCCTTCTGAAGTTTCCTACACTACACAGGAAGCTCATGCAAACACATTTCTGTAGCAGCAGTACCAGCCTTTTGGTGTGTGCCACAAAGGCTTTCTGCTGGGTGCTGATGACAAGTCCATCCCTGTTATGTCCCTTCATACGGACCTGTCACATCACCGAACTGCAGCTGTGATACACCATCCTGCCATGTACGTGGCACAAATCTAGCCACAGGAAACAAGCAGCTCTCATCATCTGATCCCGTGTGCACGCCATCACAAGACCAAACGCCTATCTGCTGTGTGTTTGGGGGAACGTGAACATGGTTCATGTGGTGAGCTTTTAGCTGCATAAAAAGAAAAAGGCTGCAGGTTCTTTGTGGAAAGGGAAAAGTGAGAGTTGGGCTGCCCCGTAGCATAAGGTTGGGCCCCATCCTTTGTCTGAAAGGAGCAGATAAATTAATTGGAAAGACTGATGTAGTGGGCCAGATCCAAAACATCTGGCACAGGCTGGGCATCTATAAGACAACTAAGCATTAACACTAACAAGGGACATTGTTCTGCCACCGTTGCAAAACAAGCAGCCTCAGTCATCCATAAACACAGCCAGAATCTAGCAGCAACAGAACGGCTCCCAAAGCCAATATTCTCCTGCTGTCCAAGACTCAGTAAATCACAGTAATTTCATACCTGCAATATTTTATGGCAGACTCACAGTGAAATCAGCAGAACTGCAGATAATTATGGCTTATTTTTCAAAAGGTCTTTGCTGAGAACGAGCTTCTAGCTGAGGGAATCTTTTGCAGGTGAATTGGGGGCTGGGGGTGGGCAAGAGAGCTGGAACTCCTTTCTCTTTTCTCTGGCTTTGCAGGAGGAAAGCAAAAGTGTCCTTGTCTGCAAGGCCCTCTGTGTAATGTTTTCGCAGCAGCTACTTTTCTTCTCAACCTTTGATTGAGAGAGAAATGAAGTTCCTTCCCTCCCTCACCATGCCTGCAGTGCTTTCTAGGGAGCCTGTACCAGTCTTGCTTGCCCTTCTCCTGATTACCGACACTGCAATTTCTCGTTTGAAGAACATCTTACACTGTTTCTCTCCTCCCACTCAGTAAGCCTCATGTGCTGCTTGCCTCAGCACAATATCCATATCATATCAACAGAAAGAGCTGGAGATTAGGTCTGTCATTTTGGGCTAGCTCTATGATCTGCAGTGTCATCACAGCTTACTCCACATCATTCATTCTTTTAGGGATGCAACACATGAATCACCACTGCTGGTACTCCAGTGGTGGAATGGCAGTACGGGCTCCCCAGCTTCTACTTGTAATGCTATTAAAGAAAACCCATTTAAAATAGTCAGTCAAACATCTGTGTGGGCAAACAGTTCCTAACCTTCCCCCGGTGCTCTGTGGCATGACAGCAGTGTAGATTAATTCTCTCTCCCTATTACTTTCTTACTACTGTGCTCTTAAAACTCAAAAATGGAAAGTTATTTACTGAGGCTTTTATTGTAGAGCAACATGACCTTTACAACACCCACACAAGTATTAGATACACTGAAGGTTCTTGAAGAGAAAAAAAAAAAGAAATTAAGGCATAATGGAGCTGCATCCCTGCAGTTCACTGTTAGGTTATGTGAGGTTAAGCTGCGGGAGTTACACTGAAAAGTTCCTCCAATAAGAACTGCATACACTTTTCTCTTGCTATGTGGTGTAAGGAGTGGACTAGGAAACATACTGCCTGTTTCTTAGTGGGGTCCTCCATCTTACATCTCCTTGAAGTGGACAAATATTCAAGATATAGCATGTGAAATACATCAGCTGCCTTCTGAAGTTGCATCCTCTGGAGACCTGCGGCCAAGCAATTTGTAAAGTGTATGCACAGGGACTGGGAATATGGATCACAGCACTGCAATGATCTATTCATCCAAGACTAGTCAGTCATAGATTCAAATCCTGAAAATTAGCAGGCTGGCTTTTTTCATTTGGAAACTTGAAGAATCATCTAACTTCTAGTGGCAAGGATCTATCTTCCCACACAGGTTAAATAATGTTGCAGACATTTTGGTTAAAAGTTTCTCCGTTTTCCAGTTTTAGAGAAAAATCTTCTGCACTTCAGACTTATCTCCCCATATTTCAGGACCAGGCTGACTGTTTTCTATACCCACTGACTTTCTCCTTGTGGGTGAGATTGTTATTTAAGATCTAAAGCTGGAACCAGAGTCCACAGCTGATTCCCAGCAACTGTACACTGGTTTTCAAAAGCGCAAGCTGCCTTCTTGAATCCGTGGAGGACTGATGTACTCTGATTCATTCACTGCCACCACTGAACACTTCCGAACATTCAGGTGACATTTTCAAATGTACTCAAGGTTCTATGGCAAAAGGGACTGAGCAGGCCAGTTTCCACTAGGAAGAAAGTTCTAAGTATTACAGACACTTTTTGGAAACAAGATCAACTTAAGAGTTATGTGTCTAATGTTTTGTGGATACGGACTTACATGCTGAAATGCCTTAGGTGTTTTTGAAAAACATTACCGCTGGAGCTCAGATGTTTTCTAAAGCACTTAAAAACTGCGAAAGAATAGGTAAAATTACCAGGTTACCTATAGGGACACATAAATCTAAAAACCCGATACCTATAGGCCATTCATGTGATTAATTACTTTTGAACAAGAAGAAACATCCTGTAGAAGCTTTATTGACTCCATTCTTGAGTGTTTTATCATTGTTAGTCTGTGTAATAGAATTTAAATCACAAAGCATTAGTGCTTCAGCCTAAACTACAGTGGTGCCCTGTGAAAAGCGTAACGTTTTAAAATTGCGGTCAGGATACAGTGCAATTCATTCATTCTGTGTGTGCTTAAGAATATTTATTAATATAATAATGCAACTGCTAGCAGCAAAAATTAACCTCTAAGTGCTCCTTTAAAAAATGGGTTCCAGTTTCTGCTTTGCTGATGTCTCTGCTGAGATTAGAATACATATTTATTTGACTTGCTCACAAAAACCATGCTTTGGTTCCCTTATGTAAAAGGCAAAAACTAGACTTTGGTTTAGATTAAAACACTGTCTGTAAAACAGGTAGCTGTTTCTCCCATTCATCTCAATGCACCATTAAATCTAGAGCCTGATGAGAATATTGTTTACCCTACTGATAATTATTATGTCACTGCTTATGATTTTGCAGACATCCTGCTGATGCGTAGTGGTAACAGGTACACCAAGGTAAAACCATAGTTCCACTAGGTGAATTTTTCTTCTGCCATTGAAGTCAATCGACATAAATAGGACTAAACTTTCTTCTCCCAGTCTGACTTCTTGGTCTAGACCTTTATACAAAAGTTGAGCTTAGATGCACTCAGCTTTCATTTTTTTTCAGATAGCCAGGAAATACTTCCTGATACAGGGTATGTATGTATTTTCTGTAACGGCAAGACTAAGGTGGGCAGAGTGGCTAGTTATCAGTCTACAAAGAACAGCAATTATGAGCAAAGTATTTCTTTAAAAAATCTGACGTGAAAATTTAGACATGGGCAGACAAACAGTCTGATGATAATCATCACTCTCTACTACTGTCTGAAAGGAGGTTGTAGCAAGGTGGGCGTCCACTTCTTCTCCCAAGTAACAAGCGACAGGACAAGAGGAAACGGCCTCAAGTTGCACCAGGGGAGGATTAGATGGGATATTAGGAAAAATTTCTTCACTGAAAGGGTTGTCACACATTGGAACAGGCTGCCGAGGGAAGTGGCTGAGTCACCACCCCTGGAGGTGTTTAAAAGACGTGTAGATGTGGCGCTTAGGGACATGGTTTAGTGCTGGACTTGGTAGTACTAGGTTAGCAGTTGGACTTGATGATTTTAAAGGTCTTTTCCAACCTAAACGATTCTATTTCCCATCAGTTTTTGTCATGCACACTGGAGCTCTCTCCGTCTCACTGTCAGACTATCTAAATTTTAAACTCTTTATATTGTGACCCAGAAATGTCAGTAAGGAATTGAGGATGTTTTTGAGAAGGGCCTGCATAGACAACGTATTCCTGCCACAGAGTTCCTACCTGTCAAACAAGACAGACAGGAGGGCAGAACAGACAGTTCAGTAAGCGTGCAAGAGGATGGGGCAACAAGGAGACAAATAAAAGGCAAAGACTCAATTCTCTCCTTCCCTTAGATACACCAAAGAGCAATCATCTGAGTACCATGACAGAACAAGGTTTTAAAACTTGTCAAGGTGGCTTTAACCTGAGGTAATCAGTCAAGCATTTTCCACTTTGGTAGCTATTAATGTGTAATTATTTCAATGCAATTGCACATGTAGCTGAACTCAAGGGCAATGACTGAATTTTAACAGGATCACGTGACATTATTATAATTGAAATTTTTGTTCTATTACAGAAAAATGACTGCTTTAAACCAGTGTATTGCCAGGTTTTCCTCTTTCCCACCAAGGCTAGCCAGAACCACATCAACAGAGTATAGAATTCCCAGCTCAAATAAATGATGCACTGATGATCGCCAGGCAGCAGTGGAAAGTGGTTTGCTGCCATCCCCATCAGGAGGTGCAATGTCTGGCCATGCACAGTGCCTCATTCCCTCACACACACTGACCTCCTTTTGGCTGAGAGAGAGATGTGGGTAAACTCAGCCTGGTTCCCGGTTTGAACAACTGAGGCACCAGAACAGTGGGACTTCCCTGGGCAAAACTCTTCCCTACAGCACAGCCGGTATCAGTAAGACCATCTGCCTCATCTGTGCCACACCCCCCTCTGCCTGCTGCATTTGGTAACTCCTTCAGAACTTCTGCTCCCTGTACTTTTCTACCTCTGTTCCCTTGTGACACTTCAGATTCTCTGCAGTAGCACAGCATTGCTATTCACCTTTATTTTGATATGAATGGCTTCCCATCCTCAATACATTGTAATTGTTTTCATGAGGTTTCATTCTCAATGTTTTGACCCAGACTTCAGTCACACACAAACTTTTCACCTTTCTTTGACATTTTCTATTTAAAAACTCATTTTTCAAACAGTCTTTCATATATTTAATTTTATGTGGACTACAATACCATCCTAATTTCTGCAATATCATTTTGTAGTTGGTCTCCTCCACCTAAGTTAGCAGAAAACTATTAAAAACTCAAATGCTTCAGAACAACTCTGGAGAAGTTCATCCCATATAACAGTAGGAATTTAAAATGCAGATGTCTGTCTGACACTGCTTCCTTTTCCCTCAGTGGAGAGACATAGGCACTTTTTCAGCACAGTTAATCTAACCTATTTCAAGTGTTTGTTTTTCAGATGACCTGCACTTTGCTTTAAATTCCATTGGGAAGACCTCCATTAACCATAAAGGGAGTCCAGGATGACAAGTCTAGATGGTACACCTACACTGCAGTCAGATGAGTTTCTGTCCCTAGCGTCAGCTAGTCCCCAACAATTTATCTCTTATTTGGCACTCACTGCTTATCAATACAAAGCAGAACCTAGTCTGAAATCACTTTTATTTTCCTCAGCTCTGATGGGACTCTTACATACAGGTATTGGTTTCTGGCACCATCTGTTATTTAGTAATCACACAGGGGTAAGAAGTCTGACAGTGTTCAGTGTTTGCATTCTGTGTTAGGCACTGCAGGTTGGCTTTTCAACTGCCACCTCCACTAAACTTTCTGCAGTCCTCTGACATGCATAGTTCCCTCCTCTGGCTGCAAATCTCCACATAAGCTACACTTAAGTTTAATGGAGCACAGTATCCTTTTTCAGTTTTGGCCCTGCCTAGGCATTTTGGACAAATCAAGACTCTTTAGCAGACAGATACTGGCCCAGGGCACCTGGCATGTTCCTTCAAAAAACAACTCGATGCTATACAGAAAAGTCATTGTACTTATTCTAGTTGAAAATGCTGCAAGGTACTGAAATACCCTCCGTATGTAACAGTTTATTTCAGATGGTAGCTGTTCGGCGACGTGCAGACTCCAAACCTCTATCCTACAATAGGATCGGTGCAAGCACAACAGTACTGTGCCATGGGGTTAACTGTAGATTCAAGGAAGCTTGCATGGAAAGCAAGGAATTCTATGGAGAATCACACAAGTTGCCCATACTTAAGCTGATGACATCACTTTGTGAGGGCCTTAAAGATGCTACCTAATTTTGGGGGGAGGCAGAAGACAGACATGTCCAAGCATGAATCGCTTTGTCTTGTATTAAAAGACATGTAGGTGGGAGAAAAAAATTACAAGACTAGGATTACAGTAGGATTACAATATGCAAAAATCTGGGAAAGAAAACATTTTTTCCATAGCAGCCTGAGCAACAATACTGTGCAAAACTTTTAATGAGTGGCATCTTAAATATGTTGATGTTTATGTAGCAGCTGAACCCACAGGGTCACAGGCACAGACACATAGAAGGGAGATGTTCTCCAGTGACCTGTGGTGCACTCAACGTCCAAGACTCAAAATGTGAGATACTAATACACAGAAGGGTTGTAAAATAATCCAGGCAGACAGCTTAGTTTGTCTTCAAAACCTTGTCCCGGTGTTAAATCTCAGGTACCAAGACCATAGAATCAGCTCCTTTCTTTGTTGCTGGCATCAGCATCAGGATTGCTTCAAAATAATGTCATAAGGCAAAAGACTAAAGTTATCCCCCCACCAGGTCATTGGTGCCTGTCACTACTACATATCCTCAAGAGGAGTTTTCACAAGATGGGACAGTGCAACTCAGTGCTCTGAAGAAATGAAGTCTCTAGGTTCTCTTGCTTTCTTGGGCACTGTTTTCTTTATAGTCGATGAGTTTGGTAGATTTTTGCTTTTCATTGATGTTGCTTTCCTCTGTTTTTGATGAGTGGTACGGAGAGATTTCAGCCCCAGCATCTCACAGTACTTATTGCACTGGTGGAGGGCTCTGAACTGCTCAATGAAGGAAACTGAGCAGTTGCCTTTAAAACCTTTGTATCTGTAGCAACAAAGAAAAAAAAAAGCCACATGGGATTTCAAGATTCATTTTCAGCACAGGGAGGCAGAGTATGACTGTTGACTCATAAGCAACTTGAAAACATTAAGCAAGTCTCTTCCACCCATGCTGTTTTGAGAAGCACTAACTCTGTCACAGAAAATCAAACTGAGCCATTGAGAGGTGAAGGAAACCAGAGAATAAGTAGTGACAGAAAAGGGAAAAGCGTTAAAGAGGCATAGTTCTGTGGTCTGTGACCTGGCTACTATTTTTCATTTCATTTACTTGGGAATATAATTGTCTGCTGGCTAACTTTCTCTCAGTTAATATATACATGAAATCCATTTTACATCATTCTCTATAAACAGTTCTTTTGACTACCATGAAGAGACAAGGTTGCCGCACGAGGTATTGTCAGAACCAGAAGCTGTGTTCATCCAAACATGTACATAACTTTTTTGCTATGCTCCTCCCTCCCCCAGGCTTGACTACAAGATCTCAAGGAGCCAAGCCTCTTGGGGAAGGCGGATGTAAGGAGCATTCCTGAGGAAGGCAGTCTCATCCAGCCTTCACAGTTCCCAAGCCACCACCGTATCTCCCACTGCTACCTCTCCCTTCTTCAATGGGCTAGCAAAGCCAGTGAGTAGGCAGAGCATGTACATCCCTCTTCTCCTCACTCTCCCACTGGTTGCTGACATTCCTTCTGGTGCCTGCTTTTTAGGCTGCATCAGCTTTTTTTGAAAGCTGCACCTGCTTTTTAAAAGAGTAATTTCTGGTCAAATTACCAGGATGGAGAAGGGAGAAGAAAGGCCCGGGTGCACCTCTCCTTTTTTGGTAACCTTAGCAAGTGCATGTTCTACCCTATTCTCTTGGTTCGTTGGACATACAATGTCCTCAGATGTGAACTGTGAGTTATCACTGCACAAAAACCAAACAAGATTTAGCACTGAAATTAATACAACATGCTCATTGCACAGCATTCCAGAGAACTTCTTTCCTCTTGCAGATTGCATAGTGCTAAAGAAAACACTGTAGCTCTGAGAAGGTCAAACTCTTTCTGACAGATAAGCATCTATATTGTAACATAGTTTACCAAATTTTCTTCTACAAAAGAATGGTGCCAGTGGTGAAAATACAATAAAATACCTTGCAACAAAAGGGGACGATATCTGCCTCCATTTATATCTGACTGTCCTTTTTTGCATCTCTAGTGTTCCTCTACAGAGAAGAAATAGAAAAGTTGAAACCTCAGGCTGACTGCTTTCCTAGCATCAGTAATTCCACCCTAGGAGGAAAGAAATGTCTTTGGCGGATGATGCAAATCTGAAAGTTTCTCTAGTATATCTAAAAGGTAATTTATTGCTTATTCAGGCACATACCAAAATGGTAATGTATATTGGCAATCCCCCTTACAGCCAAAAAAAGTCATCTACTCATTTTGCTGTCGCTTTTAAGCACTGTCACAATTCCTACCCATGGAGGATGGATCTCAAATTATTTCAGACAAGCTATTGCAGCCATGATGATGAAGACTTTGCAGATAATTGTGAGGTGAACAGCAGAGCTTAATCTTCTACGGAATTAAATTATTGCTGGTGGTTAACTTCAATAAGAAAAACTACTTTGGAGTTCAACTTTCTCATCGTAAGGATTTAGGAGTGTTTTTTGTCTTCTCATACCAATATTTTATTTTCAGATTCTTCTTTGAAGTCAGAGTTTTTGAATGTTAAATATGTATTTCAGTGAAATAAAGCTCCAAATGTATTTTACTATTATTTGTCCTGTGAAGCTGTTCATACCAGACAAGGTTACCATCTAAGTTAAACAGGTAGTAAGTCTGCCCTGCTCTAGAGAAACCACTCAGCTATCTTGCTATAAACAGCGAGATGAACCTCAAAGTGTTAAGAATTTTTTTTCCCTCTCCTCTCCAAGTAAGTTACATACTCATTTACCCAAAGGAAGCTTAAGAGGAGTGCCATTATTTCTTCAGGACTATACCCTAGAGCTCAGCAAGATAATGAACTGTTGTCTCACTCCTTCGGAGAATAATAGACTTGAGACTTTATACCTGAGCTCCTTTACTAGAGCCAACAGGTGTATGCTCCAGACACATCAGCAGAACGCAAGTTCCACAGGCAAACATGCCTGTGCTCTGCAAGAAAATCTCTCTATATCAAGCATCGATCCTAACTCCAGAAACTAGTTAAAGCAGAGCAATGCACTGCCAGCAAAAAGCAGTAACTTAGACCAAAATATTTTTATTAATTTATCTTGAATACTCAATTAACCATTGGGTCTTTCCAGTCAGTGCCAGTCGCAACAACAGCTGCTGTTACAGCACCTTCTACGGTTACGGTGTGTCACTGCTGGATGCTGCAGCAGCCTGTGTAGCACAGATGCAGCTGCCAATGTCTGAGGAGATAATGAGGCTCTGTGCAGACAGCCTTTGGGTAGCATCTGCTTACTCTGGTATCTGAAATTCTCCATTTCTGCTGCAAGACTGATTGAGAGGCTTCATTTCTCCTGTACTTTTTGTAGGTGTGTTCTGGCAGAAATATTAATGATAAGTAACCTCCAGGGCTATCAGCTAGGTGAGAAGTTTCACTGCACTGAATGCTGACTATTTTAATTTGAGGCTGCAAAGTGACCATGCACTCTTTCTCTTGCCCTCGCTCTCTTTTTTTTCCTAGATAGCCATTTTGTTGCAGCTAATGAAAATTTCTTCATGTGTTTTTCTCATGCTGTAAAATTCTGATAATACTCATTTCTTTGTGGAAATAATCTTGGAATGAAAAAGTTGAGCCAAAAAAAATCCCCTTTTCTCATGAAGTAAATAAAAGTCAGTCTAAATGGCTTTCCTGTCTGTATTTGGTATTTGTCACCTCCTGTATGTCTCCGAAGGAACATCTAAACAAAGAGCAGAAACAGCAGCATTTGCTCAGACAATACCATGAGTAAGAGACACTTCAAATGTACAACTGAATCCTCTGCTAACTAACTTTAGCTTTAGAATTCAACAAATACCAGAAATATTTGCAGTAAAAGCAAGAGAATAAATATCTTGTGAACAACAGACAGAACATTTACATTAAAAACACGTGATTGTTTTTATTTTACTAGCTTTGTTCCTAAATCAAGCCATTCTCATTTCCCTTCTCTTAAAATAATACGTTTGCATTTGATCTTGTGGCTACATATGTGGCCTAGGTAACACTCCTTGTCCACTTTGGAATTTGAGAGGCATGACTGAGTCTAGTTTGGCTCTGCAGTGTGCAGACAGCCCCAAGTCTTATAGCAGGCCATAGAAAAACTAATCTACAGATGTGAGACCAAAGTTTTGCATCAGAGTTCTCCCAGCTGTTTGCTGTTTGTTAGTCACTGCTTCCACACAGCCCCCCTTGTGTGCTTCCAGACTGCATCATCTGTTCTGGACAGACCTAATGACCGTAGCTCTGTCCTAATTTGACAGCACTTGTGAGCTTAACTCAAACCATTCTGTGCTGTTGTAGCTTGTGGTATGGGTAACTGGGGGAAGGTGTCCATTAGTGAATGGCTTCTAAACTGTACAGTCCGTATCGCTCTCATGTTTTGTGTTCAGTAACACCAAACTATGGACTATTCCAAGCCTTGAAAAATATGAATCTGTTATTTTGCACAGCAGGCACTACTAATCCACTGACTAGATGACTAATAAATAAAATCCAGACAGAATTCCATTTCCCAAACCAGATCTTCCTTAAATCTGAAGGGGAAATGTTGGATTTGTCCCCAGGTTTATACTCCCCAATGCCATGTTGAGCAAAACGAAATTTGTCAGTGCCCTGAAACCAGACAGACTTTGAGATCCACATTTGGCAAACAGCACTCCTGTTAATCGTGATGTGTGGGTCACTGTAGTCGTGAGTCCTTCATCTTTGTGTTTACCATTCTTGGATAAATACCTGGGCACTTGTGCACAGCTTCGAAGCTGGCTCACTGTTTGCACTTAGAAGCCAGTCACTGTGTTGTATTATTTCTGTTTACGTTCGCCAAAGAATCCCCTAAATAGCTTATTTAAAGGATTGATTGCCTGACTCTGGTGCGCCCCAGTGGCTACTTTAAAAATACTTTGCAGGCTTTGCGGTTTCTAGTTAGGCTTCGCCCTCTACTGACAGAAACTGCATTGCAGCTACTTCAGCGCATTGAATAAATGACCCTTAGTTTCGGGTTCGTTTGGTTTCCAATCCACTGGTAAAACAGACATAGAAAGGATAAAAGATCAGAATTACTTTGAAGAGTGTTAATTGTTCCAAAGAACAATCTCTCTACAGCCTCTACAAGAAGGAGGGGAAAGATGAGGACACAGGATACATAAACACTCATCCAGAAATGTTTGTTCAGTCTTGGAATATGAGTCTGGACCCCCAAAAAAATCATTAGCAGCAATAAGCAATGCTGAATATAGGTACAAAATTTTAATATATGCTGTTTATTGTGCTTCATTTAAAAGAAATACTGCGGGATAAATAATGGCCAGGAATAATTCATAACAGTTGCTATATTGGCTTTTGCAAATTCATCAATAACAGTTTGTACTATGACATTAGATTATTTGAAAGCTTGACTACGCTATGAGCAGGCGGGGGTGGGGGGAGATGGATTTTTTTTCCCAGGTTTGTTTTTTTCCCCTGATCACAAGTTTAATCTTCGAGTGAAATTAGAATTGTGTTTAATTTACGTTCCAACCAGGAACAACATGAATGTTCTTCCATTCATCAAGGATCACAGAAGCATTTCCCAAGAATATTTTTGGTTTGCCTTAATGCGATTGGCCCAGGCTCAGAAGAATTGGAGGGGGAGGACCTGCCTGTGATCAGTGAGGTCATTAGCTCTGCCAGGAGTGGCTGAGGGAACTCTGGGAATTTCTACAGGCAATTACACCAAAAAATCAGCTTTGTATCTTCTCTAACAATACAGGTAAAATCATAACAGTATCACACTATATTTTTTAGTTAAGTAGGACTATGTATGTTCTCCCCAACATGTGAGACAGACAACCTCTCATCAGCATGGCTGCACACTACCTAAAGCAGCAACAGCCAGTAACACAGATGAATTCTGTGTACTTGTTTGTTTTCCCCATCCAGGCTCATGGAATTAAAAATCAAACTGCAGGTATTAATGCAGAGGAGTCCCTTCTGGGAAAGGAGCATAAAAGAAAAATACAGGACCAGGAAAAATCTGTTGTGTTGTAACAGTATCGTTAGCTAAATGACAAACAAAATGATACTCAACATTTTTTAGAGGTTGTTCGTGAAGGGAAATGATATTCCCTTATATATGACTGAGGTGATCCTTACTACAGCTTGCTTTGTATATTCATTTTCTCACTCCACCTTCCTCTTCCCTAGTCTATTATGTGTTCTTATAGGAGTAATCCCCCATAGTAAGCTGGATAACAACATCCATTAAAGCATTTCTACAGATCTTCTGATTCCAGAGAACAGTGATGCCTAAATAAAATTTTTATGACTTCTTTGGTTTATAACAGGATGATGCAATTTCATTCCAACCGATTTCACTTTGGATCCACAGCTAAAAGAGTAAATCAATGTAAATTTTGAATGGATGCCAGCCTGCAAATGGTAAGGATTTTCCCAGAATATTCTGGGGTCAAATTTTTAGTAATTTGAAAGATATTGTAAGGATTTTTTCCTGTACCACAGGTATATAGACAAACTCTAGTTCAGTATAAAGACTGAATACATGTGATTGGATCTGCCCTGTCAGTTTATCAAAGTATGAACTGAAAGCATTGGTCACAGGCATTTACCCCCATCCCCTTTCCAACAGCCACCTGGTTTGAATGACTGCCTATACTGCCCATTCCTATCAATGGCTCTTTTGGCCTGTTGTATAACTAAAAGCTTTAATTAACAGAAACTTAAGAGAAGCGGAAGAAAGTTAGAACATTAAAGGCCGATGTCGTTACACACATGCTTAAGTCTCCCAAAAAGACCTGAAGCCATTGCAAAACTACTAGGAAACAGACTTCTTTAAATATTATGAACAGATCTTTTGTTATAGCTCAGAATTACTGCTTTTGAGAGAGAAGGGTGATACCATCAAATCCCTTAACAAATTTCCTTTTTTATCAGGTAAGTGGCCTATACAAAGCTAAACAGACAACTCCCCTCCACCCATGTAGCTGACAATAACACAGGCTCAAGAAAAGCTTATGGTCACTGCCTGCTATAGGAAGAAAAACTAACTCATAGAGTTCTAAACTGAGAAAAAAATCTTTACAAAAGCTTGTGTCATAAATACATACTCTAAAGCTTTGACACTTTTGCTGGCTGCAAGAGGGATTTCAGCTGTGTTCTCTTATGCAGTCCCTGCACCATCCCTTTAAATTCCTTGCAAAAGAGGGAATACAAACTTTGGCCCCTTTCAGGGCACCTCTGTCCCTAGTTCCCACAGTACTGTGGTAGATATCCTCTCTTCTTCCAGTGGAAAAGTAGGAGAGGAGAAGGGTCATCTCATCTACCGGCAGCAGGATCTAGTAGCAGGGCTAGAGAGGTCTAAGCACTTGTCTTTGCATTTGCTGGGGCAGGTGCTAGTGAGTGCAAGCCCAACTGGAGCTCTGGCTCCAACAGCATGCTGGGTTTGAGATACTTCCTCCATGGTCAGAAGCTCTGGACAGCACAAACACCAGGTCTTCCATTGTACCCCAGGCTGGAGCCAGTGCTGGCCCTGCATTTTCAGCCCTACCTTCTTCCAGCTGATGTACTACCAAGTAAAGTGCCTTACTTGCTTGTAAGACACCAGAGACCTTGACTTCACTCATGAAATGCCCTTTGAATAAGCCTATTTTAAGGGAGGCATGAAGGAAAAGCGAAGTCCAATCTACAGTGTAGTCCCATCCTTTTAGAACAAAATAAATGTGTTTCCCTTATAGGTGGGTTCCCACAAATATGAACAAAAACAAGTTAAAAGAGTCAGATGAGGATTGTTTTCTTCCAAAGTTAAAGCAAGAATAAATTGTGAGTGCACCCTCCCCCAACATACTTACACTGTGAAGAGACCGATGTGTAAAGCAAAACCATGCTGTTGAGAAATAATTTTTCACTCACCCTTTGGCCAGTGTTGCTATGCCAACGTCAGTTAACTTCATTCCTACACCTACAAGGCATGAAGGAAACAGACAGCTTATGTTACACTAGAATTTCTAGGAATATCTTCAGATTCAAGAGCACCATATATAGAGGAATTAAATATTATTTATTGATTCATGTTTTTAAGTATTTGTCACCATTTTTTCAAAACATTTTAAAGTACCCCAATTAAAAACAGGATGTTTGTGCTCTGTATGACTAGCAATTTCTAGAAGTCAGTCTCATACCAGTAGTTTACAGATAGCAAGGTGGTAAATAGAGCATAACTTGCTTCCTGTGCTCGACAGTCAGGGGGAGAAGGAGGGTTTACACTTGGATGACTGTGTTTTAAGAAACATACAAAACCTTTGCTTATGCACGTGCCCTGAGATGTGTATATTTATTTCTGTATTTTCATGCTCTGCAAACTTGGACTACAATGTTTATCAGTAGGAACTGCATATTTGCTTTGCTAATCAAATAGCAATAGGTCAGTCAACCTTATTTTTACTTTTTGGGTGAGAGATCCAAAATCCACTTCTCATTCAGTATTTCCAAAAACTTGGGGTTTTTAACCTGTCCCTTTGTTGCCTTGTTTATAGGCAAAATCCAGTCCCGCAGTGTGAAATTTTTTCTGTACAGGAAAATGATGGTCTCAACTGGTATGCCTGAAAAATGCAGCCTAAATACTCAAATGAGAAGATGATCAGAGAGGAAGAATGTTTCTGTCCAACAGCAGCAGGGATATTGTCCTTTGTGACAGCAATCATTACAGAGGCTCAGATACCATTTCTGCTGTTGTCCTTCCCTCAGGCTAGGATTTTGTTCGTTCTTCTCCTTTTAAATTACTTCAGGGACTTGTTTAAATGTCTTGTTGCTAATTTTCCTGCCTTCTCTTGTTAAAGAATAGGGGATATTTTCCAAGATTCTACCTTTTTTTCCCGGTTTTCTTTAACAAGGGTCTGTCTTTCTCTGTTTCAAATACATCTGTGCATACTGTGCTGGGTACAGGCCCAGCATTTCAGCAGTTAGGAGGAGTCACACCCATAAGAGCGTTGAGGACAGCATTTAGTAAATGTAAGGAGGGCATTTCTTCACCGTTCTTTTTTTGAAGGAACATGTTTCTTCAAACCTAGCCAGGACCTGAATGTGGAGCATTCCACTGTTGAGAGATTGTTGGTAAGTATTTAAACACAAGAAAAAGTGAAGGACTAGGATGTTATTAACAACTGAAGTCTTCAATTCACAAGACATTTCATAAACCTCTGGGAGGTGAGACCGTAGGCCAGACTTGACTCATATTGAGTGTCCTGATTTACTGAGGGGACATGTGGAAGAACAACTCTCCTGTTAAGAGTGCAAGATTTGTTTTTTTCTTTTCCAAACTGTCTTCTTACAAGAACGTAAGCTAGGTAAAAATTCCCTTTCTGTGCTGATTAGATAAACATCATGATACTGCATAGGTTAATACATGTTAGCCCCTGGTGCCACAGTAGGCAATTAATTAATGTCTTTCTCTTCCCTAAGGTAACACACACACAAATAAACACAGTGCACTTAAAACAGGCTAGAAAATAAAATATCCTAACTCTCTCTCTCCCCTATCTTTTATTCTGATCTGCATGAGATGCTGTATAAAACAGGCACAGGGCCAGGGTACTGTCTGCATCTGGAGAAGACTCTGCCCATTACAAGGTTATGGAAAGAGCACATTCAGCATTGCCAACAGGATGCAGAAAGGCAAGAATAACATTGCTCAGAAATAAGTCTCTGGAAGTTCTGCACTTATGGAGATTGACTGAGTGGTCACCAGCCTGTATCATGGGAAAGCCATTTTATTGCCCCCACTCAGACAACTCACCTTGCAGGTCAGTGACAAGCAAGCTCCCGTTGGTCTTCTCATACACCCAGTGTTGGAAGGTGCAACACTTCTGGCCAGCCTCTGAGTCTCTTCTCAGAAAATTTACTTCCCTGCCATCCCTGACAGAGTATTTCACAAATTCCCCAACCAGCTCCTCCTCCACTGTCGCATAGGGGATGTTATTCGCAGGGCGATGAACAAGAAAAATAGGAATGATCCTGAAATAAAGGGATAAAACCTAATAAAATCCAGAGAGTTTCGTCAATGAAGGAGTAAGAAACAGACAAAGTGGCCAGTGATCTCAGAGAGTGAATAAACAGCTACCAAGTTCAAACCAAGCTAGGAGACATCTGGGTAAGACTGGGATCTTCTACATAGCTCTAGAACTTAATCACATTATCCTCTATCTGCTTATTTCTTTGTATTATTTACGCAGATGCAAACTTTTTCAAAGCATGCTTTCTAATGTTGTCCTACTACATCCCAAAACGTAAACTGCACAATAAAGGGTGCTTGCTTATTTTGGAGTATCACTGCTTTAGCTGCTCAGGCTGACTGAGATGATTCAGTCTATGTGAGGTGTTAAGCACCTGCAAATTTGATCCACTCCAGAAAGAGCTTTGCCCAAGACCAGTGTAAGTGGAGGACTTCTCAGACTACGACTTCTAAAACCTGACATGTCCAAAATTAGCAAACACTTTTGGTAATGAAAATACAAAGCAACTACATTACCAAAAAGTAAGAGGAAACAAGAAAGTCTCTGGGAAGATCATCAGATTCTCAAGACAAGTTGGCTCAAGTGAAAATCTAGAATCTCAAGACTCTTGGACTTTGGCAAAGTTTGGATCCCAGTCAGAAAACTTCAGCTAGTTCTATACGAAGTTTTCAGAAAACTGCGAACTTGAAAAAAATTGTCTCACTTTATCCATTTCAAAATTGAGCTAGTTTAGCCAGAAAGACTTACAAAGTTGTGCAGGAATCCAGGCTAGGTCCATTTATGTCTAAAGATGCACCATGCCAAAACCTCATATCCATGCTTGGGGTTTCATGGTCTTCCCAGAGAGAAAGACTGAATGTGAAGTGGTAACGATGATAGTCTGTAAGGAAGTATCTGCCTCACTAGCAACGTGAACTTTGTGGTTACCAAAGTTCCTGCTGTCTGGAAAGCAGTGTTCTACCTCACAGACAGCCTTCTTCTGTTTGTACTTACACTGCAAAAACTCAGCATACTTGTTAGGCAGCACTCTGATACTACAGTATAAGTCTCCAAATTAAAACCTTGGAGTAAGCAAAAAAGTGACATCAGTGTATATTAGAGTGGAATTTAATACTGCTCTGAGATAAGGTCATTTTGGAAAGCCATTCAGCTGGAGCTGGTAACAGAATGTAACTGTATTTTATCAGCTAGCTCACAAGAGCTCCTAGCAGTATCTCCAAACACATGGGAGAAATGACTGTCACCATGGAACAGGTTTCTAGTTACTTGCTTTCTTACAAACAGCCCTACCTCTTAGAGCAACGCTTCCAAAGGGGTGGTAAAGTTGCTTCCAGACATACTTATACTGGGTTCTGGAAACTGCATAATCGTGAATGTACATATGTGGTCTAGATACACTGAAAGGAGGTCTAGAAGAATTAGTCATGGGACAGAGAACCACATATAACCAGAGCACTTCTGTATAAGTCTTCCAGTCCTAATGCACAATCAAGCTTTATTGACACCATTAATTTATTTGTTGTTGTGATATTTTACCCTTATTGTTACAGCACATGCAATTAAATTGGTACAAATGGCCTTTATACCAGTAGTTATTCTCTTTCTAAGGAACAATCACTGCAACTGTAGGCACTTGTCTAGTTCTAACCTACTCACTCAAGGTATGGTATCAGCTTAACTCTATCGGTATTACTCAGGTGAACAGCTTTTGTTAGTCTGTAAGGCTCTGTATAGTTGCATGTTAGCGCACACTGAAAGGAAAATAAATGGGTCACTGGTTAATACAAATGTTAGTACTACTGCATTGTGGAAGAATGATAAGTAACCTCAAGACCACAGAATCTCTCCCCCTCTCTCCCCCTCCTGCCCTTATATAAATGTCTAGCTGTCAGGCCACTGACTCTTACAGGGTAGTGCTTCCTCTGTTGTTTCCTCAGCTTTCTCTTACAGTCAAACAAGCACAGACAGGCTAAGGCTATAGCTTTAAAACTAACTCTGGAGAACATGGACGACTCTTCTCTTGCTCTATTTATCTTATAAAGTATTGCAAGGAATTCACCCTCTTTTAAATACAAGTTTGGTCTGTCAAGTGCTGGCTAGAAGAAAGGAATCTAGCCTTAAAACCTTGAAATTAAAAAGCAAACCAAAAGCATATGTATATAATCTCTTTTTGCTCCTATCTGCTGTCTTCCAGCCAATTGTTTAGAATAAAGCACCAGATGTGAACCTTCCACATGCCTATTATTTGCACCAGACTTCTAGTTTTGTGGGGTACATGCTCCCTCTCTTGCGCGTCTCGCATGGTTATATCCCATGCCTAGAGAAATCTCTCAAACACAAATTTTACCAAGAGCAATATATTTCCAGAACAGAAGCTGACTTGCACAAACATTTTCCCTAAAAGATTTCAATGCCATCTCCATCACTATTTCTAATCCTGAAAAGGTGGCTTTAAGGAATCATTCCAGAGGCTGTGTTTTAAGTGCTCTTTTTTTTCAGGGAACCAGTGCAGCTGAGCAGATCTTGTGTCATCTAAAAGGAGATGGAGGTTTAGCCTGCTGTCAGGCATGTAGGTCTTATCCTTGAAGCAAGGCAGATGGAATTTCAACCATCCATTGCAAATTCAACTCTACACAGTAGCCTGACACTGGAACAGCAAATCCTTTGAGAAAGATCCATTACCAAATCTTCAAGGTGCCACTTCCCAGCTTCAGAGGCAGAGGTGAACCTCTACTGAGCTATTGGTCTGATGTACACATATTCGGGAAATGGAAAACTTCTGAAATGAAATAAACCAGTCTTTGGGAACACCCAGAATCAGAGTTCAGCTTTCTGGCTTAAAACTCTCTATACAGAGAAAACTTGCCTAAGGAGTGACTTCATACTAGCTCAGAATGATCATGACTTCTCTTAAGATTTCATTTTTAACGGAAAGTTGGAAGGCCTGACTTATCCCCTACTGCTGTAACTAGATGATACTAGTAGTATCTCCTACTTGTGTTACTTCACTAACATGAATAATTTCCTCTGAATTTATATAAAAATCGTGCTTTTTGCCTGCTATTTACTGTCTTTACTCCTCATTATCCTTCTCTAATGGGAATGGAATCTCTCTCACCACCTTGATACCGAGTATTATTTAGGTCATGACTCCAGCTGTAACACTGTTCTCAGGATTCCTGTTTCTTCTTCCTCAGTGATTACTCCTAGCAGTCAGTCGGCAGCTTTGGCACAGGACAATATATATACGCATATGTGTATATTTATATAAAAAAATATATATACTTACTCTGGTACTTCCCCAAAGCCTTCCAAGGGTTCAGCTTCAGCTGCATATATCTTCGCATACTCTCTTGCAGTATTCTGGACATAGCATTCCTATATTACAAACAGATATGCCTATGGAACATTACTCAAAACATTTAACAGATTATCTGTTTGAATATTTGCAAGACAGCTTTTCCCCACAGTTCTTTCTTACAAAGGACAGGGGAAGCTTACCTGCAGTGCTAGTTTGTAGTTCTTTTGAACTAGATCATCCTTACTCTTGGTGCCATATGTGATAGCATTGTGCACTTTAAGAACACAGGGGTGGCCAGGACTGAACACTGGCACGAGGCCTTGCATCACTTTACTTCGGAAGGCTTTCCGGTGCATGCCTTCGCCAAAGTGAAGCTCTTCTGTAGCTATCACTCCATGCAGGTTCCCACCAAAATAGCTGTCACTGATGAAATCTTCTCTGAACATGAGCTGCATGAATTCAATTTCTTCCACACCTAAAACACAATGCCACTTTGTTCTGCACAATGTCCTTCTGCAGTCACAGGAAAAAGGGTGGACACGGGAGAACGAATGCATCTTTCCATACCGTATTAAAGAATATGCTCAATGGAAACGGAATATGTGGCCTAACTTGACTTAGTATGGGGTTGGGACCCTGCTCCTCTGAATGTAGCTTGTTGCCTCTACCATCTAAACCCAGCATGGAGAAAGGTGGCAGTTCAGGTTCATAAGGAGAGAATACAGAGTGTAGCAAACAAAAAATAGAGGTAAAGATCACAAAAGCTGTTTTTAAATCTATTAGGGGAATTGTAAACTGGAGCTTCAAATGAATGTGAAGTAAGACAAGCTGACTGAGAACTAAAGAGGCACTGAGGGAATACAGAGATCCTGCCAACTCTGCTTTTTGGGGAAGACAGAAAGTAATAAAGCTAATGTGCAGCAGTGTATGTAGATATGAATTTAAAAGTAGAACACAGTTCTGTGCCCAGCGTGCTCAGAGCACGTTCTTCTGAAGCTAGCTTGTCTTTTCAGAAAAGCCAGAAGTTGCTGGTACAACCAGAGCTTGTTTTAGCTTTCAACTTGGAATGTTTGCAGGGAAAGATTCTGCCAACGTGTTCATGGAGGCACTCAGCTGAAAGAGGTCTCAGTCCTTACCCAATATGACCATGATGGAAACATGTACCAACCACATTCACTACATCAGCTCCAGTGCTGCAGACTGGCATGTTAGTGTTTCTTTTCAATCTGGCAAGCACCAGCTTAAAAACAGATTCATTACCAAAGGTAGAAGAAAATAACAAGATTTTTATTTCATAAGTGATTTTGAATAAGAACCACATCCCTATAAACGACCATGTCAGTTTCAATCAAAAAGTAAATACATCAATTTTAGTGAACTTTATATTCAGGAGAAATTGGTACACTAATATTTCTCTTATCCCCCCACCCACGGATTTTGAAGGTACCAGTAGCACAAGAATGTGTGCCTAAGTTTGTTACAGCTGAAATCAAGCAGGATTATGGATTTCACCCTTTTAAATGATCACTGGAATACAAATGGGAAAAAAAAGTGGTTAAGGTTAAGCACTGAGAGAAACTAAAAAATTCTAACTGCACTTCAAGTCGCTCTAACCATAACATTTCAAGGAACATCAGTGAAAAAGATAAATAGGAGAACAAAAGGTGTATACTGCGCAGCAGTGAAGTCCTTCTAGCTCGCCTTTGTAGTTGTCTCTGGTTTAGATTCTGTACACTATTGCCTGTCTTTGAAGCACAGAGGAAACAGTGCACATATAAAGGTAGAATTAAAAGGCTCCTTAACTCCACCTAAAATTCTCTGTTGATCAAAAGTTATAAAGTGCTGTTACATGAAAACTCCTGTCTTTATTTTAACAAGGAACTAAATGTTTAATTTTATTCTTCTAGAAAAAGAAAAATCGATAGGCTGAATGAAGTACTTGATTAGTACAGTGTGTTCAGAAATGACAAACCAATTTGCAATGCACTGTCTATCTTTAGCTGCAGCACAGCAAGACATATGCCGAGTGTGATTAAACACAAGTTAACATATGGGGAAAGCATTCCAAATCTTCATGCCCGTCTTTTCTCTTGGAATAAAGTTACATAGCAGGTGACTTGCAAAGACCATGTGTTCAAACACCACTGGCAAGTTTTTCTGCCAAAAGAGCTTTTAGTGCTCTGTGTGTGTCTGTGTCTCTGTATGACGTGATGCAATGCTATTTCACTGTTTACTGTATGTGAAGTGCTAGTCCATCAAGCTAACAAGAAGTTACACAGTCACATTCAAATCAATAGTTTGTCATGGCAGGTACTCCATCACCCTGCACAAACCACTCTGTCCTACATGAGGGTATTTCACCTACAAAACTCCCATGAATTAAAGAGAATTTTATCTTTGATGGTACAGCAAAGGTGAGTGCAAAAAGGGGAAAAACAGCTAGCAAAACCACAATACTGATTCAATGGCTTCAAGGGATTCCCATCATTTCCCATGGGATAACTGCCAAAATGTCTCAGTCTGGTTATATCTTTCCATCCTTTGTTCTGTTTGCAAACCAGAAGGAACAAAAATTTGAGCACATATTCAAGCAGATGTGTGTACTTACCTTCACAATTCTGAAAACTTGAGAGATGTTCCATCACTACAAGGAAACAAAGAAACAGATTGTGTAGTAAGAAAAAAAAAGAATGCAAACTGCCATTGTCATTATTATTAATCAAAATTATAAACTGGAATTTACCTTCAGAAGTCAGATTAAACTCAGCAGTCACCTTTCCGTACATATTATTCAAGCAGCAATAATACATTCCCTGGTCTTTGTTACTGGCTTTAGCTATTGCCAAAGAGACGGGAGAGTCATCCTGGGCACTGGAACAGAATATGTTAATTTTCCACGTTAATACTTTTAAAAGATTATTCCATATATCTCTCCTCCTGTCCCTGGAATTTCTGTCCCTCACTGCAAAGACTGATTCAAATATGATGCAAGTAGACAAAATATTTTCTTTCACCCTACTTCGAAGCATACAGCCTATTACGTGTTTCACAATAGATGATCCTACTACATTCTGAGAGAAAAGTACCTCAGTCAAATCCAAAAATAATTAAATCACACCAAAAGGCATTCTAATATTCCTATCAATATCATGGTCAAATATATAAAGTATGAACATATAAAAGCCCAAAATGTTGTATGCTGTTCCTCAATATTGACTCCTCACAGCTTTCTCTGTTCCTTTGCTTTTTGCAAGACAGATACTTGCTCTCTGCTGTTTGTGTATCCACCTTCACAAATGGATCAAAAGTAGACATTATTACCAAGGGTACAATGACATCTGAACGCAGTTACAGTACTTGCAGACACAAGCTGGCTGTGGAAGCAATAAAACCACACTGAAACAGTGCTATGCCTGAATGAAAAGTCCTCTTCGCCTATGAAGGTTTTCACACGTACCACAGCAGATGTCCATGGAAGTATTTATCAGCAAACTAGGTATCTATGCAAGGATTATGGAGACACAGCTGTTGCATTTTAAAGCTTTTTTGAAGTGAGTTAGTGAAGTGTGAACAGTTTTGTTGGCAACATGAAGTTTCATGATATTTTGGCACATTGGAGAATTAATTTGATCCAACAATAGTTTTTAAATTAAATTACTTATATTCTTATTACTAGCAACATGCATTTTTCAATACACATTTCCATGTGATGACAAGTAATAAAAATGGAAAGATTTGTTGCCTAATTTCCTGTAATCACCCCGTATTGAAAGTAAAAGCTAAAATGCACCTAACAGTCCAGATTGTGTATTTCTGTAGATTGATGTATATTTCCAAAAGAAGAAACAGTGCTTGGGTAGACACAAAACAAATAGTTAGATTTTGATTGTGATGGAAGGGAGATTTCCACTGAACTCTACTGAACGTTTTTGAAGTACAAATTGTAACTAGGAATCTCTCTTACTCTAAATCTCTCTTAAATCTCTCATATATTTCACTTTATTTCTAACACTTTGAAATATATTTATCCTATGAAGTTAAAATTCCAATATTTTATGTTATCACATATTTTACTCATTATCACTGCAAAAACTGATAACGCCCTCATCGTAAAACATTTCTTCCTTATGCCCAGTCTAGACCTGCCCTCCTTCCGTTTTAAAACCTTGTTGCCCCTTGTCCCTC
>JAVKLA010000074.1:83546923-83578771 GCA_034782735.1 Sagittarius serpentarius
GGACCTGCTCCAACAGGTCCGTGTCTTTCCTGTACTGGGGACCCCAGAGCTGGCCGCAGTGCTCCAGGCGGGGTCGCATGAGAGCAGAGCAGAGGAGAATCACTTCCCTTGAACTGCTGGCCACACTTCTTCTGATGCACCCCAGGATATGATTGGCTTTCTGGGCTGCAAGTGCACATTGCTGGCTCAGATCCAATTTTTTGTCCACCAGTATCCCAAGCCCTTCTCTGCAGGGCTGCTCTCAATCCATTTATCCCCTCGTCTGTATCGATACTGTGGAATAATGAGGTCAAGCTCTACATTGCATGTTAGTTGTTTCAGCAATTCACTTCCACCACACAAGGACAGACAGCCTCCCACATATTAACCAAGCATGTTTATGTTGCTTGGCTGGATGCTGAGGTTCAAACTTCATTTGATCTTTTAAAGTACTTGAAAGCTGGATGAGACTGGTTATGAACAGGATGAGAGGAATTACTGGTGATGGAATGCAAACTATGATCAATATTAATGCACTGTGTGGAGATATGCTTCTTAATTGCCTTGTTTAAACTTATTTTTTGCACCTATCATACTAATCCTCTTAACAGGTCCAAGAGTGAATCACTGGCATATTTTCACAAAAGCTGTTCAGAAACTACCAGTCCTTCAGAAACATTCACTCACCTTCTCTGCAGTCGAGCTAGTAACTTGGAATCTTTAGTCCATGTAATGGTGGAATCACCATGAATGTCACCAAATTGACAGCATAGCTTAATATTTCCAGAGCAGTCAGGAAACAGCTCTGCTTGGATTTTCTTCACCAGCTTGGGAGCTTGAAACAGAAGAGCCACAGTTTAGGATTAGAAGATAATGATATTGTTTTGGCATTTTAAAGGAATCCCAGATGATCCGCAGATGTTAAGAATATGAATCTGACAACACTGGTAAATAATTATGATTTCTTCTGATGCAGAAACCAAGGCTTTAAAATACAGAGGTTTTAAAAGACTGATTCAGTGCCCCACACAGTCAATGGAAATGTTTTTAATGCAAAGACATTTTGAACTTATGGAACAGGACCCAAGGGAAGTTCTAGCCTGAAAAGGCATCAACATAAAGTAATTTCTTAATCAAAACATATTCTCTCTGACTAAAGGACCAGATGGTTTTATCAGTAAAAAAAGATAACACAAAGGTAGAGCATACCATATGGTTACATAATGAGAATTCTTACTAACTGAATACTTGTGACTAGTAGCTTTTTTTAACTGATCACAGCCTTTGAGAGAAAAGACTTTCAGTCCCAGGAGATGCTCAGTCTCCGAGGTTTTCTTGGAACATACCTAACAGGCACTGCCAGGATGAGATTCTCTGCAAGATGCAGTGATGGCACCATTTCCTTTAAAACACAGCTGGAGGGAGGCACCCACACTTAGTGGTTAGGTATTTGCATTTGGTAATGTCAGTGGCCTTTGCTTCCCTCTTCAGTTTCAACGGATTAATTTCCGGCCTCTAAAGAAAGTCCCTACCTTTCCAGCCACAGGGCATGGTTCTTTTGCTGCCCAGTCTGGGGAAGGTCCTGACAACCTGGTTCTCTGCTAAGACTTGTTTACTGGCCCACAGAACGCTCCAGCGTCTTTGCACATGGGCACGGCATGAGCAGAAGAATGGAGGGTACTTGGAAAAAAGGGAATCAACACATACTTAGGGAATAGTTTTGGGATCATGACACATCCCTGCGCTCAAGTGAGACACCCCTGCTGGATGTGAGGGATGTAAAATGCAAGATGTTATGTTTCCTACTGTGTTAATTCTGAGCTGCTCCACTCTGAATGAGCTGCCATGACACATCTCCCTTGGGGATCCCATTCCTGTGGTCTAACTTTCCCCGACTAATGCCGAAGGAATGCTGGATTCAACTGGAAGGGTCAGGCACCTGGAATTCACTGCTATGTTTAACTTGTAGGCACTTAAGTCCTTAGGCCTAAGAATCTTGCTGAATCAGGGCTAAAATGACACAGACAGTATGTGACAGAACTGTAAATAGAACTAACAGCTCCAGATTCCCTACCCTAATGACAAAGTCATCCCTCTTGCAGCTGAAAATAATACAAAAGACAACACTGAGGATATACCAGGCTAACCATACCAACCTTCCCATAATCGTGGGCAAAGGTCCACGCAGATCTCTAAAGTACAAACATACATTCATTTCAGTCTAGACTGAAGCAGATCTGAAGCAGGTTAAGAAAATTCAGTCTTATCTGATGCAAGCCTGAATGTTTAAAACATTTTTCAAGCATAGCCTCAGGTACATGGAAAAAGATCAGGCATTTCTCAGTAACTGCGGTTTGCTTGCTGTGCTTTGAAGGAATGTGTCTCTCCTCCCACACATTTGGTTCTCTGGCAAAGGACCCATTTCCAGAGAAAAGTTTGGGTTTTTTTTAGTAGAACTCTAACCAGACTGCACTGTAATTAGAATGTCTAAAGAGCTTCATAGTTGTGTAGCTTACCTTTAGTCACTGTTCAGTCTTGCTCTGACCTATTAAATTATTTTATGACGTGAACGTGAAGTTTGATGTCAAAAGGTAAAAATAAGACCTTGGTCCTTGCAAAGTATCCATAGAAACCACAAATACCTCATCTGTCTAGCTGTTACACTACTGCTACTCCTGTCCGCATTTTGTTTTACCTACTAGCAACCTCCTAGAGACTCTGACAAGCAACCTGAATCTCATTTCAATTATGTTTTCTATGTCAGTTTAATATTGCTAATTTCATCAGTGTCATTTATGACCAACAGTGGTGAAAAGGAATGCAGAACCAGCCAACAGTCATCAGATAGGTCTGCAAAACATTGTATTTATCAGTGGCGCCCTACTAATAACAATAATACTTTGCTAGTAATAAAACCATTTGGTAACCAAAAGAGGGTGACTGCATTTCAGAGCCACAGTGTAAAAGCATAACTGGGAACATAGCCCTGCTGGAAAATAACAACGTGCAAGTATTGGGCTTGCAGTTGCTATATTGTGTGTAGTTACATGGTACCATTATGCTAAACATCCCTGGAAAGTTACTTCAAGAGACAAATGAAGAAGTAACTATTTCAAATAGGTTAAAAAGTTCATCAATTTAATATATTTGCCAACTAGGAAAAGGATGCTAGGCAGGGTTCAGCTCTATGGCATGGGCACAACACTAGTTACTCAGTTCACAGAACTGGAAATTAAAATCAGTGAGGGTAGGGCACCTTTAGCTGACATGATTTAGGCTAAAGGAGGCTTGCAGTGTGTTTAACAAATTTGAATTTCATACTGTAGCCAGAATGATGGGAAAGCACAGAAATGAAAATCAGTTTTCTCTTACCTTTGCTATCCTTTTTCAAAATTTGTTTCCTCTGCTCTTTTCTATCTTCCTTATGAATCATGCCTGCCTCACTCTTCACAGACTTCTTAACACAGCTAGGATCCTTGCTGACATTTCCTCTCTCCTCCAGTCGGGGTTTTTTTGACAGTGTTGCTGATGGTAATTTCTTCTTGGCTCCAGCAGCTAAATGCCCACTCTTTGCTGTATCTTGTTTACATTTGATGGGCTCAGGCTCAGCAACAGTTGGTGATGTCTGGTAGGATTTTGACCCTTCTTGATTTCTTAGCCTTTCCGCATTGACTGGGAATGCATCGTATGTGGTCAACGCTAAGAATGGCTGAGTTCTGCTGCAGGGTGGTTGCTCTTGAAAATACTGGTTGTTCACTGAATCAACTGAGGGCAAATTAACTAAACCACTTAGTACACTCTCTGATGTCATGATTTCTTCATCTTTATTATACCTAGTAGACTTAATTGAATTATCAACCTCAGTTAGCTTGCTGAAAGAGATCAAGCCAGGACAGGACTGCTTAGTGCTAGTGTTCATAAACTCTCTCTGAGCCTTGGAGCTAATTAAAGTGTGCAAAGGAGACTTCATTTTGGCTTCATCTGGGTTATATTCAATAGCTCTTTGAATCTCTTGTTTATTTTCACACAAGACTGCTTCCTTCTTGTTTTCTTCAGGTAGCCTATGGAACTGATCCTGCAATGCTTTGCAGAAAGTTTCCAGCGTACTCAAATTTTCATCTACTTCGACTGCAGTTTGTGTGGATTCAGTTTTCACTTGACTTCCTGTACCACAACACCCCATTGCTGATATACTGGCAAGAAGGCCCTCTGACTGGCTTACAGGTGTGAAGAATTGTAATGTTTCTTTCACAGTCAGTTGCTGGATATCTAACTGATTACTGTTATCTCTATAACCCTCATTTGCTATGCTGTCGGACTCATTTTGAGCCTTTCTAGGCAGCGGGGTACTAACTGATGTTCCACTTCTAGATGCGTATTTTTTTTGACTTTTTGAAGAATCTGTTTTTAACTCTTCATCAGACTTGAAGGTGCTGTCAACAAAAAATACATGTTGTTCTGATGTATTATGAGAGGAAACTGCAGTCTGACTCTCTGAAACCTGACTAACTCCTGAGTCACAGGAAGTTTCAGCCCTTTGTTCACCACCTATGCAAACCTCTCTCTGTTCTTCTCCTGTTTTACATGGTTCATATCTGGGCAGTTCTACATAAAAATCTCTTAAAAATGGATCCCCAGAAGAAGGAGTGAGTGCCACTTCTCGTTTTTCTGTTTCTGTCAGTTGTTCTATATTTTGGGGTAGATTCTTGTATGTTACGGTTTCAGGAGTCTTAATTAAAGTAGACAATTGCATCACATAACTGTATTTCTGTGCATTAGAAACAACTTGAAAATCTTGACAGTCATTATTTTTTGAAAGATGGTAACTGTCAGAATAAGTGTCATTTTGTGCATTCAAGCCTGAGTGATTTCCTTTTTCTTGTAAATTCTCTTCATAACTTTTACGTATGGTGTTAACAGAAGAGTGTTCTTCATGTGTAAACTGACTGGTATTTTCACTGGGGAAAACGTCTTTCTCTTCAGGGAAATAAGCTAGTTCTTTTCTTGCTGGATAACAGTCTCTAAAATGACACCCTTTGCCACTTACAGACTCATTTATCAAGGATATGTTGTGCTCAGTATGAAGTAATTGTCCAAGTGTCCCATGAGACTTATCTGACATGTAAACTGGGATTTCTTTGTTACATGCTAAATTACCACTCTGAGCATTTTTTAACCTTCGAGGAGAATCTGCATCACGTGTCTGGGAAGCATTATTAATGCTATGCTTTCCTTCCTGAGCAACAGTCATTTGAATGGATCCATTACTGTCAGTTAACATTCGATTTGGCTTCTGCTCCAAGCACTCCCCTGTATTTAAGATGATACTATTTGCTGAAACACAAATGGATGATGTTTCTGTTTTATTTCCAGTGTTAGAATCTAGACATATACCATCTGTTTCTACCACTTGTGCAAGACAAATGTTTCCTATGGATGCACTGTTAAATACTTCACCTGTTTTAAGCAGGGTATTAGAAACATTGCAGTCTTCTTTCTCTGTTCTTTGTCTACTAGCTCGTTGTGTAATAGGTTCCTGCTCTTCTATCACATTTATTGGCGAAGGATGCTCAGAGCAGGTCTTCTGTACAAAGTTCAGTTCTGTGACTTTGGTATCTGTCGGCCTAACTTCTAAACTTGTGATCCCCTGGTTTTCAAACGGGATTTGATAGTCTGAGTCATCTTCATGAAGAAGTTTCCAGAGTTTGTCATGCACTGCAGATATATCAGCATCTCCTTTGCACGCAGGTTCTCCAGATTCCAGGACTGACTTGGGATTAGCTTCAAACAGAGATTCATCACATGACAGACTGCAGAGAGTATCTGTGTTGTTGCTATCGTGTGAGTCAAAACTGTACCTTTGCTCTCCCTCCATTGGCTCATCACATAGCTTTGCAGAAGACAGAACAGCACATAAACATTCTTGTCTATCAGGAACAGAGTCTGTATCCCATAAAGGAAAAGGTGAAACATCATTCTTTGGTTTGTTGCCATTACTAATAATATTAATTCCTTGTTCAGAGAAGACTTGTTGGTGACAACTTTCTCTCTTACCACTAGGGGCACAGTGTTGAGAATAGGTCTGTAAATATGCATTTTTTGCTTGTACTGTCTTTTCAGTACAGAGCATTTCTGAAGCTGGACAGATGGTTCCTGCACTCTCAAAAGTCATGAAGATGCCTTCCTTTTCTATATGGGGCTCCATACATAGTCTCTCACAATTCTGGGTAAAGATTTTAAGATTAGCACCTTGATTCTACAAAGAAGAAAAAAAGAGAAATGTAATTAAAAATTAGAATTGTGCTTCACAGAGGCCTGAACTAGAGTCCTGGCTTGAAATATACCTAATATTTTATTATTTTTTTTTTTAATATTTGTCAACAGTCAAGTTTCTGACTTGTAGATATCAACCTAATGGAGTGAAATCAAACTTGTGGGTATTTACAGCCTTGAACCCTGGTGAGTTTCGGATCTGGATCCACATGCTGAGAAATATAAAATTTAATTGAGATGAAGAACAATGACTGATCTAGTCCAGCTAGATAAAACCAATTAAAATAAAATAAACCAAACCAAACCAAAATAAAGTAAGAGTCATATCTATGCCTTTTGCTAACAGTTGAGAGTGTCCCACTATACTTATGCAATTATTACATAATCCAAACTGATGAGTTTCTGGAACTACCCAGACTATTTTTTGGGGAGCTTGCCTTCCCCTTTGCTTCCATCATGGGCATTGTTATCTTAAGTTTCACAAAGATGCTTTCTTAATATGTATCAATCTTGAAAAGTTTCAGAGAATGCATCCCACGTCTGCCATGCTATGTACTTCAGAACAAGACTCATACCAAGAAATGAACATCCCTGAGTCAGTTTTAAGCCATCTTCAAAATTTGTCTTTGGTCACCTCTGACCCCTTGAGGTCAGAGTCCCGCTTCAAAAGGGAGTGCCAGAGGTCATTCCAGATCTTGCCTCTGTCCAAGTGGTAATGAATTGCTCAATATAAGGCATGTTTAACCCTCCTCTAGCAATGAGACATGCATTGCAACCTTAGGGGTACTACTGGGAAAATGGGGGCAGGAAATAAAAATCCATATTCCTCCTGCATCTCTTTTATTCTTCTATATCAAAATATTCCAAATTGCCACTTTATGCAGAAACAATCCATTCCTCAATTCATCTAAGCCGAACTGAACTTAATTTATGCAAGGAGTGCAGACCTTATTAAAGAGAACAACAGGCTAATGTTTGGGCTTGCATGGGATGAAGAAAGTGCTGCCATCTGCCTGGCATACAAAATCTGTTAAAACTGTTCACCATTTTCCTCAGAACTGAGCTTTCACTCTTAAAATTCTTGCTCTGGAGTCCCTGACAAGCTTTTGTTCTCCACGATTTTCTCTCGTTCTCTTCAGCATTAAACAAATGCCATGGAGGTGGTGAGCATGTTTCACCCATAGCAAGTCATAGATGGAGAAGCTTATGATTTTTTACCAGACAAAAATACATTGTTTCCTAAATGAATTATGCTTTTTGCTTTTGGTTAGCGTTCATTTGCCAGAACAGTCTGTAAATGTAGAGAGCAATTTAGCAGTCAACCTTTGAAAGAAATGTATTTACTTTCAAACAGCCATCAAGAGGATGTAACAACGTGGACCTCATTAATTAGTCTGCAAATTTGACAATGTATCTTTCTAGTGGTTGTCTGAAGCTTTGCACCTACTCCCAGCAGAAATGAAGAAATGTTTAAAAACATCAGACTGTGTTTAAAAAACACCAATATTTGTAAACATTTTTCATTTTTTAGCTTTTATCCAGCCACAAACTCAACTTCTTAACTGTTTCGGATTGGGTTTTTTTTGCCTCGTGAGTCCTACTTCCATCCATAGTTATTTGTTAACTTGATGCACTGGATGGCTGAAATTAGCAACTATGATACATAATGGGCAAGTCCTCTGGGTTACAGCAGAGCTGTAAATGTGTAATGAGTGCTGGCAGACACGTCATTCAGAGAAGCCATTCTGAAAAGAAGCCAGTGTTGTTACTCAGTGAAGGATATGTAAAGAAGGATTTCCCATGACTTGCTGTGTGCTTAGGTAAAGGCAGGGGCTGCTCAGACACTAGGTTCTTAGTTTCCATAAGTTCATGGTAAAAGGATTACCGGCTGTAGTAAATATTGCTTTCCTTTGCTGCAAAAGCCACCCACTTCAGCTGCAACTCCTTTCATCCTTTCTGTTTCTCCGTTCAGCTTGAGTAGGATGTGGGGCTGACTACATGCTGTGGACAATGGGGAAGGAAGAGATATAGAAAATTTTTGTCAATGACTTTAACTGCTGTTCCCACCCCAAGCACCATGCAGTTGCCACCACACCATCTTCAAAACTCCTTGGCCAGTGCATACTTACCTAGAAACCCTGAGCCTAGGAACCTCAGCTCCAGAACTGCAGACCCCTGTAATTCCCAATACCTTGGTCTCCTGCTCCAGTCTGCTCTGCAGGAGAAGATGCCAGTCTCTAGGTCTTTGAGTTTAGACACACACCTTTTCTCACCTCAAGGGGGATGAGAGCCTGGATGTATCTACAGTCAGTTCCAGTTAGCTTCTCAGTCAGTTCTGAGCATTTGGTCTGAGCCTAGTGCTCATTCTGCCACTTCCACTTCCCCCTCAAACCTCTGGAAAGCAGATTATTTGTCCATTCCTTACAGCCACTGCAGCCTCAATCACAGCTTTTACTAAAAACTGTGGAATTCTTGCTAAGTATGTTAGACATACGATCAGTTAGTCCCTACCTGCTGTTGGTATGAAACTGAAAACAGACATGTAATCTCTGTGTCTGTCCTTGTTGGCATCTGTCTGTCTCAAGCATGTATAGACATGCAGCACTGCAGATTCTAGACACACATTTTGATGGCTGGAAAAT
The DNA here is from genome assembly GCA_034782735.1 of Sagittarius serpentarius. Classification (NCBI taxonomy): domain Eukaryota; kingdom Metazoa; phylum Chordata; class Aves; order Accipitriformes; family Sagittariidae; genus Sagittarius; species Sagittarius serpentarius. The sequence continues at coordinate 83,555,818 of JAVKLA010000074.1, forward strand.
AAATACAATGACAAAAGAGGCCTTGTAATGGAGTGCCTTGTCTTGCATTTGACAAAAGTAGGTCTGAAAGCAGAATGCAATTTGAAGCCTTGTAGTGGCACATTTATTAATTTTTAATTGGTATTTAACAGGGATATGTGCTCCTAGGGTAGGTGGTAATCAGCTCCAATCTATTTTTGTTTGAAGGTACTTCTATCCAAATCCTTTAAACATGTTTTAGGAAACCTTGCTGGCTTTAACTTTGGTATTTTCTTAGATTAGATTTATTTCAGTGTGCTAGAGTTAATTTTCTTCACAGTAGCTAGTATGGGGCTATGTTTTGGATTTGTGCTGAAAACAATGTTGATAACACAGCGATGTTTTAGTTACTGCTGAGCAGTGCTTACACAGAGCCAAGGCCATTTCTACTCCTCATACCACCCCACCATCAAGGAGGCTGGGGGGGCACAAGGAGTTGGGAGGGGACACAGCCAGGACTGCTGACCCCAGCTGACCCAAGGGATATTCCAGACCACTTGACGTCATGCTCAGCATATAAAGCTGGAGGAAGAAGAAGGAAGGGGGGGACGTTCGGAGTGATGGCATTTGTCTTCCCAAGTCACCGTTACACATGATCAAGCCCTGCTGTCCTGGAGATGGGTGAACACCTGTCTGCCAATGGAAACTCCCATGTTTTGCTTTGCTTGCGTGCACAACTTTTGCTTTACCTATTAAACTGTCTTTATCTCAACCCATGAGTTTTCTCACTTCTACTCTTCTGATTCTCTCCCCCATCCTGCTGGGGCGGAGTGGGCGAGCAGCTGTGTGGTGCTTAGTTGCTGGCTGGGGTTAAGCCACAACAGTCAGCCAAGACAGTCCTAGAACTATTCATCTTAATTTGGTTTTTTGTTCCCTATTCTCACAGATTTCCAGGGTTTAATGCCATACATTTTAACAATTGCTTCAATTACTGGACAGTCTGCTCAACTCTAGGGGTGACAAAAGTATGGTAACAAACTAGAGAATTTAATTACGTGAATGCCATGAAACAAGCAATTTTAATTTGCGTGTGTGTAACAAACTGCCTGGTACGGGACAACAGAAAGATGAAATCACAGTTCTGTATTTAAACTAATACGTGAAATATACAGTCCATGTACTTTCATTATAAAGCCATGGGTACTGTGAATAAAGGAGGGATAAGCACGTAAGTCAGTTACATAATAGCTATGTAAAAGGAAAATGGAAGCGGCCACTTCAAAACCAGAGCTTTCTTTTTAATCTCTTGTAAAATCACGATGTAAGGAGAACCCTTCTTTGGTTTTTTTGCTCTGCGAACAAGACCCATTGTGTTCCAAAGCCCAACAGGAACAATTAAATGAAAAGCAAAGAAGGACCATAGAGAGTTAAGTAAGCACTTTTGTCACCTCTGAGTTATAGAAGGAAATAGGGAAGAACATGGAGAAAGAAGAAATTTAAAAGGATTCTATTTCTTCACGGCAATCTGATAGGAGCAACACTTTCATCTGACAGTCTGTGGAGGTCTAGAAGACACGGATGACCAAACTGATGACCTACAGACCTGCAAAACGTTTTACAGGTGAAGTGAGTTTCCCCCAGAATGTTTCAAGTCACCTCTTGAAACACCTCTTGAATGTTTCATGTCACCTCTTCAAGTCACCAGGAACCAAGTAACAGCACCCGATCTGTGGCCTCAAATGTTATGGTAAAACTGATCTGTCCCTTCAGCCCAAGCTGGGCTGGCTCATTTTCAGATCTGGAGATCTTCTATTCAACTCCTGAGGTTCAACAAGGCCAAGTGCAAGGTCCTGCACCTGGGTCGTGGCAACCCCCGGCATCAATACAGGCTGGGGGATGGGGGTATTGAAAGCAGCCCTGCAGAGAAGGACTTGGGGGTGCTGGTGGACAAAAAGCTGGACATGAGCTGGCAATGTGCGCTTGCAGCCAGAAAGGCCAACCAGATCCTGGGCCGCATCAAAAGAAGCGTGGCCAGCAGGTGGAGGGAAGTGATTCTCCCCCATAGCTGTTCTATGATTCTATGATTCTAACCCACTTTATCATCCAACTTAGTGGCCAACACGTTACATTTTTTACAGTTTCTTTTAATGGTTTTACTGCCATATTATGCTTGTAGAGTGCTCAGTAACTATGCAAGCTATGCATAAGTTTAAATCAGGACTAGATCAAAAATACAATTTTCTGAAAACAAAGCTCTGGCTCTGAAAGCCATTGACTCTTGTGGCAATAGAGAGAGATCCTTTACATTGTCTAGCTGCCTTGCACCCTACCTACCTGGTATTTGCACTCAGTATCCCCTATCACTCGTTTTTAGGAGTTGCAGTGGATCCCATTTTGGTGGGAATGACAGCTTCTCTGAAGTTAAGGGAGATCCTTTCTGGATCTGACTGACTCTTAAGCTTGGCAGGCTGTGTGCTGTTCAGTGATTGGCTTTATATTAAACACTGAATTAAGAAGCAATAGCAAATACCTGGGGGGCACTCTAAGAAACGTTGTATAGATTGGCTGTGCTTCAACATATATAACTGCATCAACAGGATACAATCCTACAGGTGCTCTGGTTCCAGGCTTGTGCCTGGGTTGAAACTGACCCCAAGTCAAAGACAGCAGTTACTTGTTATATAGAAGTAATCTTCAATCTGGTGCAGCCTGTAGCGTGGTTATTTTTCATTTTTAGCTTGTTTTATGATTTTTAAATGATTCAGCCTGTGGGACGTGATGAATTGATACTCTGAGATCTACATTTACAAAACAGGAAAAACAGCACAGGAAGCCTGACTGGGAAGGATTATTGTCGGTGTTCAGAGGGAAGTTTAGGTAATTGCCTCCGTCAGTCATTGTTCAGGCCATCTCATAAAATCGTCTGCAGAGAGGCCAAACGATATCAGATACTAAGGAGATTGGGGCAGTTCAATAACCTGAACAAAATACAATTAGTACCATATCTGGGAGGGTTTCATTAAATAAATACTTGAATCTTAAGGAGAGTTTTCAATGTATGAGGCATGGGAATATAGCACCTAAGCAAGCTGTGTTATTTAATTTCATTACTGATCTGGAAGAAGAAAGAGTCAGCACACATGTGAAAACAGCAAGTGCTAGCTTCTGGAACAGCATACAGGAACTTGAAGAATACACAGACCCAGGCGGCCTGGGAGTGCTCCCAGTCCCTGGGACCCAGTGCACCCGGCAGCCACATTCCAGTCCCATTTCAAGACAAGGTCTGGACTCTTGCTGGTCCCTTTTCACCCTGGTTTCCATTCAAAGCAGGAAGCCAGAGGAGCCATTGCATCTCAATAGGTGATCCACACATACCTCATATACAGACAAACCCTGAAAATTATGAATCTGAGCAGGAAGTAAAACAAAATTAGATTGGAAAAAAGCAAAGTAATGCACTTGGGAATACAATACATACACACCAAGGGGAAAGGTATCAGGGGTAAACTACACTGCTGACCAAGACATATAGGTAACAGAAGGAAACAATTAAATATGGCAGGTAATGATAAGGTCAATGGAGGTTGTGGTATGATACAGGAGCAGAGCTACAATTTCCTCTCTTCATGTCTCAAATGTCACACCAAATAATGTTCAGAGACTTATTAAAAGAATAAATAATTCCAGACAATACATTTTGATAGAGTGAAGGTCAAACAGAAACACCAGTGCAAGTGCTCTGATTTGGAATTAAGGCAAAATTAAAAAAATATACTTCTGCTCTGCAGAAACTTTATGTTGTTAGCTAGAGTCAATAGTGATATTGGCACTATCTTTATTTATCAGTATTCCTTGACAACAACTGACAGGCACATCATAATTATCTCCTAAATAAATATATAAAGCTGGGATCTTCAGAATATGACAAAACATTAAAGAAAGCCAAATACATTAGGTTATGATAAAGCAGAGAACACAAAGGCAGGTAAATCACCTTACTGCTGTGTGATAAAAAGGTATGAGTAAAGTTGGAGTTAAAATGACCCTTTTCCATGTGATTTTTTTAAAGGCACCTCAGAGCATGACAAGAATCTTCGTAGTATAATCTGAGTTAGCTGCTGTTCTCTGCTCGCTTTGCCGTACCTGAGAAATGGACCATCTTCACCCAATGTGACAATGTTTCAGAACTGAGTGACAAATTGTCATATTCATGTGCAAATAAACTCAGTAGGCATGAGTTAAGGCTATTCTGGTTCTCTTTCCTCACAAAATACAGGGATAATTTATACATCAGCCTCTCACCTGATCAGCTGAACCATTTCTGTTAATAAAAGCAAGAAGTTCATCTCTGAAATGAGATGGTTAATTTTACCTCACGGTTTCTCACTGTTTTTTAAGAGGAAATAGTTTAGCAAGGTAATTCTCCCTTGTAAATAAAGTCCCCATGTTATATTTATATCCCTCAGTTTGTACAAATGGAATGCAACAAACCACCCATGGAATGCAGACAATAAGTGTATCACTGCCTCTGGATCAGAGCTCCCTCAAATCCACCATAGTTGGAACTGCTTTTAGTTTACACTGTTCTCCAGCAGCAGTTTAGTGGGTCTTTCTATTTCCCTGTTTTGTGCAATGCCACTCAAATTCCTCTTTCCTGAAATAACACTCTGCTTTAAATGGCACTTCTGCCTTGGATTAGCTAAAATAAATCAGTACCTGTAGTTATTGCAACTGCTTTAGACAGATGAAACAAAGGACATATTTTATCCTGCAGATGCTTACTGACAGGCACATCCTGCTAGCATCCTGCTGTTCCTGCTGAAGAGGCAGAAAAAGAGGAAGTTAAGTAAGAACTATAGTATTTCAAAGGACAGAAAGCAAGTTCTCTGCCTTTGACAACATAGAGCAACAGGGTGACCATGCACAGCCATCATGGGTCCATGCTCTGAAGTGGTAAGGATTTTCCAACGGATGGTTTTGTTGTGTGTCTCCCAGGGAAGACTGGAGCCAACTATAACACAGGTAGCAAAATGGAATGTTATCTGCCAGCCCTATGGTGGATCCCATTGAACAAGCAGGGTTGGTATCACAGCCTGCACAAGCTCTAGTTACTCAGACTAGGACTCCTCTATTTGCTCTGATGCAGAGCTCCTGCCCCTTAGCACGCTGCTCAGGCTCGGACCACTCCTTGGGCATGTTCAGCTTTCATCTCAGCCAGACTCAGCACAAAAGTCTGAGACAAGACCACCTTTTCAAGCGAATGTACCAACCACTCTAGCCCATTAGAAAGGCTGAGGTGCAGCCTCTCAAACTCTCCTGTTGGATCTGTGGCACATTGTATGAATATAATATTCAGAAACAAAGCATGCTAACCACTTTGTGGAGAGTTATTCTGCACCCAAGGACTACTGAAGTATTTTATACAGAGTGCAAAACTTACCAATGAAGTGAAAAACTTCAAGAAATAAGAGAACTAATTTCTGCTAAGATTCAAAGTTGGAGGAGATTTGGATCCTGGCTTCCTGCATCACAGGAAACAGATTTAGGCAAACTGTTTTTTCAAAGTTCTAGCAAAAGAACTGTGAGCAGTGGCAAGTTGCACCAAGAGGGAGCAAGAATAAATGTCTCATAAAAAATTATGACTAGGTTTTGAGCTCAGATAACCAGAAAATCTTCCTTTTTTCCAGCAACTGTTCACTCAAAGAGTGAACACAAGAGGCAGAGATGTACTTTAAAAACATTTGAATGAAAAACAAAACAACTATAAGCTGACTGAAAATTATGTGTTGGGCACGCACAGTAATTCTTACTCATTGCTGTTTTGGAACAGAAGTCCTCACCCATTTTGTATTCAAAGCCAACCATGAAACCATTTCCCATCCAACAGCTGTTTATTGGCCCTATGTGAAACCATTTGCTGGGTTTCAATCTAACTCCTGATGGGCAGAGTTAACCTGTCATAACTGTTCTGACACCCTTTCAAACAGTTTCCTTTTGCTCTTCCTTTGTTGTGTAACCTAGCTTCTTCCTCCCCTCTTACCTTTCCACCCTCTTCCCCCATCTTTCTGCATGTTGCTCCCAGCGCACCCCTCCTCCTTCAGGAGAGTGTTGGAGCGCAGTACACATGACCAGCACCTGCATTTCTGTGCTAACTGCAGAGCAGGGAGCTCTAAACTTTAGAGTGCCCTGGCAACGAGACACTCTAAATCACAGTTCTCCATTACACATGGCAGCTTCTAGGACATCACACACAACAGCAGATAGCTACCATCTTAACATACTGAACAGGGCAAGCAGCCCAGCAGATGAACAGCTTCATTGGCCTATGTAGTCCTTGCAATTTTGGCTACCCTGGAATCTAACAAAGCAGAGGTATCACGTGCTAGACAAAATACTTTTTGTGCACAACCAGATTACCCAATTACTTGGAAGTTCTGTGTCATTCCTGCTTCTCTCCTTTTTGTACAATAAAATTTAAAATTATCTAGAAGTGATGTAAACTTATGCCAGGAAGGCCAAACCAAGTATCTCTCAAATTTTATGAGAACAGGCTGTTCTGACATGAGCAAAAACAAAGTAATGGCAGTATGAACAGTAGATCTAATCAGCAGGAAGAAAAATGCTCTAGAAATACACGAACACCACATGCCATTCTTCCTGGAGTATCAGTGTAAATGGTAAGTATTTTGCTTATGCCCTGGAATCCCTCTGAACCTGCCAGTTCCAGCAGGACTTCACCAACACTGCTGGCATTCGGCAGGCCACAGACGTGGGCTCTGTAATTCAGGAGTGACACCAGTGCCTTGTGCAGAGGGTGCTGGCTGAACACTAAACAGAGACTGGCTCTTGAATGACACACTGCAAAACTGAAGCCTCCTGGCTCTCTGTACAGTATGTAATATCATACAGCTGGCACAGTTGGCTTTTAGGACCTATTACTAATTAAGCTGCTTTGAAGCATTAGATAAATAAAGAATTTCATCTGAGGCTAGACCATGAGGTCATGAGAGGTGTCAGGAACCTCCCACCTTGACCATGTAATGGAAGGAGAAGTCACCCAGAGCAGCAGTTGCTGCACAAGACAGACTGCAAAGGTTGTTCCAGTTAAAGGCAACTTGGCACTAAGGGGAAGTGTAAATCCTTGGGTAATTAATGCTGTGGTTCTGTGGCTGCTATGTAGCTCTCAGCAGACCTGATTTACCACACGGAGAGGGAAAATACAATGCTCGTCAAAAGCGGTCAGCTGTGGTTTTTGCTATGAGTCCCTCACCTTGCTCCTGGCAGAGCTGTCTCAAATGCTGGGCTCCAGCTAATACCACCGTGCACTTTCATGTAAACCCATGTGCAGCAATAGGAGGTTGACTCTTGCATTTCCTAGGTTACACAAGCAGACTGCTGAGGAGTTTCTAGCTTACTATATGGGAGCTGTGAGAAGCTGTCCACATTTTTTTTGTGCTATAAAGAGTAGTTTCCAGATGGGATGCTTTTGTTTGGCTCATTTTCAAGACCACATAATTTTGAACATACACTTAAATTTCATCTTCATTCATGAGTGTTTAAAACCAGGGGTTTGGTTTGTGCTCATCTCAAGCCCTTTTGTGTATACCAATACTTCTTTCCTACTTATTTTTATCTAATGTGAAGTTTTGGTCATGGACAGACAAACAGAAGAAATACCTACTGACTGCAGGTAGCAAGAGTCTAACTAGCCAGTCTGAAATTTGGCCACAGCACTTACAGTAAGGTAACAGCTGCTCTTTGCTAAGAGGCTTCTGCGATTTAAATTATTGTACTGCACTGGGGAAAAAACAAAACAATGCCTCTGGCAAACCATGGTAATATATACTGTCAAGAAATTCTCAGTAGGTTAATTTCAATAGGGGCATATTCCCCATCATAAGAACATTATGTGCTGCTAAAATGTGATCGGAATTTTATGTGCTATAAAACCAGAGAAACCTATGGATGTTTTTCAGATGGAAGAATTCAGTGATTTTTGACTGCTTAAGACACTCCAGTGGCTAGATTAAAGTCAGTCTACTACCCAGAACTTGGGAGACATTGTTGCCTAAATAATACAGATGAAGAAAAGCATGTGGAACTGGAAAAAGCTTGTGTTTATTTGTCATAATTTTTTTTTTCTGTGCAATTAGCTACGCACCTTCAAATCAGTAAAGCTGGTGATAGTAAGATTATTCATGATTTCATACTCATACATATATACTTATATATCTTGAGTCTTTACTATGTGAAATAAAAAGTATGATCCAATTCTCCCACTTATGAAAACTGGTGGAGCATCCCAGCAGTCTGTACAACTATATAGATTTCCCCAGCTGATTTCCTACCAACAGCATAAAATATGCAAGTACACACAGAGCACCACTTTGGGCTTTTAATTTTTAACTTTTTTTTACATTTCAGCTGGAATATCTGACTCTTTCATTGTTTTATTTTTAAAAAGCAAAGCTCCATTCACCTCTGTAACACGAACTCTCTGGATTAAATTTCCCTCCTTGTTATAACTTCAGAGCAAACCCCTTTTTATTTGTTTCAGATTTCCAATACCATAAGTGGATTACAATTTTGTTCTTTGAGTACAAACTGAAAAGAAAGTAAATCAAAACATTCTCTGCTCACAACAGGTATTTGAGAAACTTTCTGGGTTGAAAGAAACACTGCTTTGGCAAGACCTGTGCAATAGCCTACATATCGGATTTCCCTATCCAGCTGTCCAGAGTCCCATTAGTGCCTCTCACCATTATCAATCTCACTCTATAATTAGAACAGCTTATGGTTTATTTGGGCCTTTTTCAAAACTAGATTTCCTTCCCAGCCGTAGCTGTCATTCAGAAGTACATGAATAGTACCTTTCAAAGTAATTTAAATTTTACATTATTTTGTGACAAACAGAAATAAAATGCATTTAAATCTGTAGAGCAGCTCTTTCTATTAAATGATAAACACTTTACTTACCCTGGGTGAGACGTTTTCATTTGGCATCTGATTTTGGCCAGACAGGCCCCAAGTCCTTTTCCTTTCCCAATGACAGTCTTTATCTGCCTCTTCTGTATGACACAAACCAGCCTGCATTTGCAAGCTTTCTGTCTCCTCAGGGATTTGTGTTGAAATGACACCTTCCTGAGTGGGAAACAGAGCACTGGATTCCCTAACCTCTGCTGCAGTCTGAAAAGATTGTCCTATATTACTTACATATCTGCAAAGCTCTTTAGGGTTTAACAACTTTAAAAGGTTTCTTCTTAGACTTTCTGTTAAGGTACAGACAGCATGCTTTGCATTTTCCTCCGGCAAATTTCTTCTGCCCTCCTCTAGCAGCAATGAGCTTTCACCCAGCAAGTCCTTGTCTGTGCTGTTTTCTGTCATCGTCTCTGAAGCCTGATTTGTCAAAGAAGCACCTATGCCACTAGTAGAGGAGTCCACCTTGGCACATATATTATCCTTGTTCTTTGATTTGTCAGTTGAGAAACCTGCAGCTGAGTGGCCACTTCCATTATTTTCTTCTTCAGTTCTAGGATGGTCATTTTCAATGGCTGCAGATGCAACAGGCACTTTATACTTTTCTTTGTCTTTCAAACTGGTACTTTTATCTCGGTGGTGTCCAACAGTGAGAGTCATCTCTGTCTGCAGAGTTGACTGGCTGTACATAGAGGGGTCTCTCCTTACATTTACTCCTTTGAATTTTGAGTGATGACCACAGAAGCCAATGGTGGTATCCATAGGCGTAGTGTCATCTGACACTTGGAACAGGCAAGGCATTTCACTGAGGAAGTAAGCACACCCATCACAGTCCTTGCTCAGTTTTAAATCATCTTCATCATCACTTTCTAATAAAAATTGTAATTTCTTTTTCCAGATTTCATTTTCATGCACTGTTAGCACATCTGAACATTCAAAATACTCTAGGTCATCATCAGAAAAGTCACCACTTAAAGTTGGAACTTTCTCTGCATAGATCTCCAGAATAGTGGCAGAATTTTCAGAATCGTCTTTTACAAAGTAACTGTGATTTACTGTGGGAGTATCTGCCTGCTCACTGAACTGGGTATTCACAGTTACAGGTCTACCGAGCCCAGTCTTTTTACATGCCTGGACACCTGCCAGAGACTCAGCAGATACAGAGTCTTCCGTGTTAAGGCAACAGTTGTCTATGTGATAAGCGATTGCATTTGTAGGGTAGGAATGCACCTGTCTGCTGCAGTATTTCTCTGCTTTTCCAGCAGTGACACTGACCATGCTGTTACAATGAATTAGGTCATCACCATTCTCTGACAAATCCCTTAGGCAGGAAATATTGTCCTGGGTTTTAAATAAATTTTTTACATCCATGTTGTCTTCCATGTTAGGCAAGTGTCTGTGGGATTTCTCAAATGTGGACAATACTTCTGCTTTTCTGAGCTTCTCAAGCAGTAAACCACTGATTTTCAAAAAGTCAGAATCTGGTGAAATCAACATGGGGTCACGCTCACAGGGGTAACTCTTGCGTCGTGCAAAATGTTTCTTGTTCTGCTCATTTTACCCTGAAGTCTCCCACATTGTCATTTAGGTCAACAACGAATTCTGGGGAAGTTTTGGGTTTTGTATCTGATTCCAGTTCAACAAAAGTTGAACAGCAGGTCATTCTAGCTGTCAAACCGTTTCCAGGTACTGTTCAATGAAGTGCAGATCTTGCTCTGCACACCTGCAAATAAAAGAAACCTACAGTTTAAAATTACGTCTAAAATGGGTGTATGTATTTCCTAAAAGGTGGTCAATTGACACACAGTGGCAAGCATTTTCGAAAAAAAAATACCATTATTTAAAAATCAAGATCAAACATTAAAGCAGTAACTATAACCCAGCTATCCATGCAATGACACTTAATTGCAACACATAACTGTCCAGAGTGATTTGCCCTAGGAAAACAAATTCTTAACGATGCCTGCACATACATGTAGCAGCACAAAACAGGCTTTAGCACATGTCATTTAGACATTTCTAAATGCAAATAGTAATCTGCAGATGATGTACATTTGCATGACTTCTACAGGTACCAAGTACCTGCTACTTTGGTAGTCACATTGGCACAAAAGTAGGCTATTCCTTGCACTGGCATCACAGGGACACAAATTCCAAAATCTGTTTTTAGAAATACCTGGAACAATCAGTCTGGTTAGATTTTATAGGGCTATTTCTGTTTAAAGCAATTCTATTGTACTTTGGCATGATGTTTGTAATTTCTGTGGTGAGAGGACAATGAAATGAGGCTGGTTAGCTTCAACTTCCTATTCATATTGAGTCTTACCTTCATATAGCTGTGCAGTAGCAAAATGGTGTGACAATGCAGAATTTACATAAAAACAAAGTAAAATACACCAAAAGGCTTCCATTAGCTGAATCCAAAGAAATATGGAATCATCTCTCTCTTCTTGTAAAAAAACCTTGTTTCCTAAGCATTCCCAAATCTTAGGATTTTAGATACTTGAGATGTTTTTGTATACTACTAGAGGCACTCCGCGTCATTCTTCACCACAGGGTACCCACACTAATCTGAGCAGGACTCTTGCACCATCCAGGGATCGACCCATCAGGGAAAGCAGTGTAGCAAAACTGAATTTCAAGTAAATTTGATCTCACGAAAGATGCCAGACTAAAAGCTCTGAAAAATAGCGACCTATTTTTATTCACAGAACTGGTATGACATGAAGCAGGAAAAACTTTACTGCCAGCCTGCCAATCTGATGAAGCAATTTAAAGACACCTCTATTCATTCTCCTTTTCCTTCTCTCTGCTTCTCCAATTGTGTCCTTTTTAGCTCATGTCTCTCTCATGGCTGCAAGATCACCAGCCACTAGCACAGCAACTTTTCCTGACGCTCTTTCAAGCACCCTATAGCACTCTATCTGCTCTCTGCAGGGCCACAAGCAGAGCCGTCGTTGGACCTGTCAGCACCCAGCTTCGTGTCACAGTCTGCTGCAGACACTGATCAAAGTCAGTTAGCAAGAAATTACGTGGGAGCTAGATTAGAGCTTAATGGCTAAATACCCAGGGGCTTGCATGGCTTGCTTGGCATCTGCCTTTCATGTAAAGGGCCCAAAGCAGCTAGGTATATTTTGATTTCCTTCAGGCAAACCCTGCCACAGACACCTTTTCCACAGTTACCTGCGAGGTGAAAAGCAGGAAGAGAAGGTGGTTAACAGGAAGGATACCAGAAGGGACAATGTTAGATTGTGTGAGTTTGACTCCACGCGCACAAAGGAGCACAGATGAACAACAGCAGATGGGGCAACCAGACCAGCACCCTCTCCCAGCATACAACATATATGCGTGTTGTATACATGCGTGTATGTGCCTATGGAGTACACGTGCTCAGTCTCAATGGTTGGACTTGTGGGCATGGAGCTGCGGCAGCCTTGCTGTAAGGCTGCTGGCTTCAGCACCTCCTAACAGACAACCTGGGTCAGCACAGGACCTCTGGTGTGCATGAGGAGAGGAGGGAGAGGGGAGAGAGGGGCTCAGTATTTTTGATACGAGAAGAATGGGTTGTAGGAGGAGGTAGTGAAAAAGCAGTAGAGAGGCATCATATTTTGTCAATTTAGTCTTGGAATAAATTGGCAAAAGTCCAGCACATAAGGAAGCGGAGGCCAACAGGAAAGGATGGTTTGAAGAGCAAGCCTGATGTGCCACAAAGGTATATTGTCAGGTTGGAGGTGTAGCTGGGAAGTTGCCAGAAGACACAGAAGATGACAAAACAGCTTTACAGTAGTGCAAGACAGCCTGGTCACAGTGGCTTGGCTAGAGATGCTTTGCAGCATGAAAGTAAGAGTGGGAAACACGCACTGCTGTATACAGTGCTCCTGACGTACAGAAGGTTTCAGGTTACTTTTTAGTGCGGCCTGTTGCGATAGCACAAGGGGTAATGGTTTTAAACTTGAAGAGGGTAGATTTAGACTAGATATACGGAAGAAATGTTTTACGATGAGGGTGGTGAGGCACTGGCACAGGTTGCCCAGAGAGGTGGTAGGTGCCCCATTCCTGGAAACACTCAAGGTCAGGCTGGATGGGGCTCTGAGCAACCTGATCTCGTTGAAGACGTCCCTGCTCATGGCAGGGGGTTTGGGCTAGATGAGCTTTAAAGGTCCCTTCCAACCCAAGCCATTTGATGATTCAATGATTCTGTGATTATCCACACAGGAGGTACAGCGCAGGAAGCTGTTGTGTAGGCTTCCTCAGACTACCACCTTTGAGCCTGAGCAGCAGTCTAGTTCGAAATCCATTGTAATACAGGCTTCCCTGCTGAGGAGGACAAGAAGAGGGAAATCAGTGCATATTGTAGTGGTTTTAAATAATGCGGACACCTGTTGACTGGCCCTGGGCCAATACTCTACATTTGCTTCATGCAGGCCTTTGAACTACAATCTAGACCATGCATGCAACAAGAGCCTGGAGAAAAAAGGCATTGGATCCCATTATCTTCAGCCTTTCAGTTCTCTGATCACATTTTGCTTTCCATTTCAGCTCTAAGAAATATAAATATTTAACAGAAAATAGAATGGAGCAGTAGAGATTAATCTTTCCCTCATCCACTTTATTACAGTGCCATGGAATTACCCCCCAGCATTCACCCATCTCCTCTTAAATATGTATTTGCCTAATATTCCTAGTTGCATTCTTTCAAATCTGCTTTCATCTTTGCTTTTCAGAAGACCAGATGCCCGTTTCCTCTTTTTTGGAGGGTATAAGTTATTTTAAAAGCATGGTAATTTTCCCAGCTGAAAAGAGCCTTGGCAACATTTTTTTAATGCAGATTGACTCATGAATACTCTTTACTAAAGCAATTGTACTATACAGTTGTTATTATTATCTTAGTTCAGCTGCATTTTGACATCAAGGGGAAAAGAGCTGTCAGATTTCTCAATATGAAAATTAGATTAGATTGCTGTGCATTCTGTCAGATCCAACAATGAGAATTAAAGCAAAATAATGTTCCATGAAGAAAATGGCAATAAATGCTGGTTTTCCACCCAAGATAGAGCCTTTTTTTTTTTTTTAAATCTGAGGAGAAAATAGAAGATATTAGATAAAACCATAATTTCAATTACTGAATTTAGATAGACATTGCAAAGAGAACTGTTAGTATAATATTCTCTCAGCTCCTCAAGAAAACTTGTGGCAGAAGATGCATAATGAAATTCACTGAGGAAAGACGAATGGGAGATTATGATAATTTATCATCAGCTATTGACTAGTAACCTGAAAATAAGCTCAGATCCTAATAAACTAGGTTTTGAACATTTGGTGAAAAGAAGACAAGAGAACACTTAAATGCATAAGCGTGTTCTGGCTGCTTGTCTCAAGTCTTGCTGTGGAAACCAATGATGCTACTTGTTGAATCAGGTACTAGCTAATGACAGGAGGAGAGTGAAGCAGAGCCATGCAGGAGAAATGAACACCACCAGGTTTTAGCAGGTAATGGTAAAGATGCCTATTTTGGTTCTCTAATGACCTGTAAACAAATTTTCCATCTCTTACTAATCAGAACTGTGGCAATTTTTGGGGAATATTTAGGTACCCCTTGAGGCAAATTAAACACGCTTGTGCTTAAATAATAATAATAAAAAAAAATTCATGATTAGGCAGAGTCCTACCACCATAAGCAGTTTTCCAAGGAATCTGCAAAGATTGTCACGAGCCCATTCCTGACATACGCTGGCACCAGCACCAATCCCATGAGTGGTTGCATGGGCACCTCAGCCCTGCGGTGGGTCCACCCCTCAGCCCAGCTCTGCTGCCCAAAGGTGGCCCCTGAGCCTCACATTGCGGGATGGCTACCAGACCTACTGTGGCTGTTTCTTATCTCATCACCAAGGGAAACTTCACTCCCTTACAGGGAGTAGTTTGGTCTCTGGCATTCCTGCTTCCAGCCAGCTTAACCCCTTCCGCAGCTGGGCCTTCTTGCCCTCCATGACAGATCATTCCTCGGTCACAAATTACCACTGCTGAGCAGCTACAATTTGAATTTCCCCTTCACTATCCCTGGACATGTTGGCTTCCCCTTTCCCTTTCCTCCACCCATCTCTCAGGTCTGCCTCCACTCCCACGAAGAAAACCGCACACAAATCACCAGGGTCTGATGTTGCCTGAGCTCAATGTCCTGGGAACTAAGGATAAGGGAAAACAAAGCTGGCAGCTGCATGAAAACAGTAACCTGAGAACAGTGGTTGCATATGATTTGGGAGAAATACAGAATTGATGAAAACCTGGAACAGTCAGATTAACAATGCAGCAATAAGCAGTAAAGACATTTGTAGATGCTTCACCAAAATCCTTTTATGGCAGGAAATAATCGAAGTGTTCATGAAAAATAATCAGTTTCAAATAATATTATGCAAGAGAATGGCTGCAAAAAGCATGAAAATGGCTAAAACAATCACTCAACGCTTCTTTAAGGAAAATATATAATAAAACAAATTCAAGTAAATTTTCAGAAAAAAATGCTTTTTTATTTAAAATTCATACTTTGTCATAATTCCATACTGGTTTTGAAAAACTTATTCATAGTGAAAAAATTGTCTGAAATTCCAATTCTAAATAAAAATTTTGATTGTTCAAACTTATTTTCATTAAAATGCCAACATTTTTCCCAATCTGAAACTTATTTTTAATATAAAAATGTTCAATATTTGATAATGTGTTCCATTTTTTGAATGGAAACATTTTTTTAAAATTACACTTTAACATGGAAGGAACACTGTTTAAATTAGTTTAATTTTTAGTAACAGCCATTTTGCAGGTGGTTTTGGACCCAAAGCCACTTCTAATGACTTCAAAAGGAACTGTGGGCTTAACCCTAATGTCAGCAAAAAGTTTTTTAACTGACAAAAATATACAAATTTGATTAAACTTAAAAAGTGGCCATTAATTTTCCTCTCTTGCATTGCATTGTTTTCCACTTTGTTTAGTTATAACCAAAATGGAATTCTTCCTTTGTAAGCAATATTAAATTCACAGAAGTTATTTCTACAGAAAGCTTATGCATTTTACAAGTCCAGGAGGGAATTTGTGTCTTTCTGTGGGGTTCATGTCCTCTAGAGTCAGTGGAAAAAATCCCCTTTATTATCTCTCTGAAGTTTTTTTCTCTTATTTACTATCGATCACCATGTAATCTCTGTTCTCTGTACAGTCCTACTCAGCCCACACCCTCATTCAATAGGATTTATTCCTATCTTTCAGATGCACTTGCTCCTCCCCGCCTTTCACCGGACCTGTCAGTCTATACCCATGTATTGTCTCTCTCCGTATCATTACCTCACAAGCCTGTTGGATCAGGGACCACCCTCTGTATTCACACGCTGCCTGGCACAATGGGCACCTGATCTATGCCTAAACCTTGTATAGTACTGCAGTACAATTAATACATGTAAACATGCTTTGACAACCAAAGCATTGTCTAGGTACGTTAAAAGCTCCACGTCAGTGCACAAATACCCCTGTATGGCTGTACATGTTCTGCAAATGACTCAATTTACACCCACACCAGTGCAAAGGAGTGGGAAAGAAGATCCTGCATTAGCCCACACGAAGGGTTATCTTAGCTTAACACACAGGAGGAATGAAACTGATAATCCCCCTATGTTTCATACTAAGAAATATCCTTCCATCAACTAATATTTTGATCTCTTTATACCAAGCTGACAGTGGGTCTGGGATACCTGAAAACATAAGAAAAACAGACAGCTACATAAATAATGTGTATTTGTAATAGCCTTAGATCACACAGACCAGTAACTTATCTGCCATTGTCCATACATGCCGGGCCACACAAAATCTGGCAGATCCCTTTTGCTTAACTGGTCAAGGATTAACTTTCATTTAACTTCTACACACAAAAAGCACAATCATTCTCCTTTGTACATATGTGTATATGAGGAGGATGTAGATGCATGCATAATACAGTCTGCTCGCCTATTCTTCTAACACTTCTCCATCAGACTCATCTTGCTTAGAAAGTCAGTGGAGCATTTGCTTAAGTGCTTCATTGTTTATTCTGAGATACTTGGTCTGAGATAACAAACGCGCATACGCCAGCAGAGTTTCCTACTATCACCTCCACTCCACAGCCAAACTTTGGGATCTGGATTTGCCCTTTTGAAAAAAAATTATCTCCTAGACTATCCTACTAAACTTCAGATTTATCAATAGCTCCTGCTCCACTTGTCTGGGTGTACTATATACCTTTTCATACATCCCTTTATAGGGATGTTATATTGGCAGGTAGCATAACCACAAAGAAAGCTGGTGGATATAATTAGACTTCATTTAAGATAAACATGAAAAATCTCTAAACCAAAACACTAATAACCACAAACCCTTTCTTTATGATGAACAGAAATGGCCATAAACTATGCAAATCCACCCAGAAAGCCAGCTGGTATGGACAGCAGGATATTATAACTATTACATTGATTAAAGGGAGAGAAAACAGCAAAAGCAGAAGAGAAACAACAAAAAAAGCAGAAAGGAATCTCCACTAACTACACCATCCCAAGAAAAATCTAAAAGGAGCAGTGCCTAAAAGGTGGGACTAGGCAGAACTTCTCACTGCCTGGGTCTGTATCCATGCCCCTGCCTCACGCTGGCATCATGTTGGAATGAGTGCTGCAAACATGGTGTTCCTCCCTTACCCTGTATTTGGCACAGACAGAAAATGCAACACGTGGGATACAACAGTCCTGCTGCAGCCTGGCCAGGCTCTCGCTCTGCATGACCAGGTACTGAGGCAGTACTGAGGAACGCAAAGGTGCTGCAGTCTAGACATAAACAGCAAAGTCTGGGGTGAAGTGCTGGCCACAAGAAGGCTTGTATATATAATTATTGATTTCTACAGTGCTCAGGGAAACAGGACTTTACATGCATTTCTGACAATAAATATGACTGTACTGTTTAAGACTAAGCATGAAAAGCCACATACCACAGAAAGTCACAGCGATTCCTAGCATATGTGTGTGAGAACTGAAAGAATAACACTGCAATAGACTGCATAGCAAATAACTTGCAGTAGCAAATGTAACTTAAAATGAAATACTACTGCTAACAAAGCTTGTGTTTTTATGACCCTGACTCTTGGGTTGCTTGCGTTTTTATGACTCGGACTCTTGGTTTGCAGAGATACAAAGACGTCACTGGCATAATCAGTCAAATAACCTTACAGATCCTTTCCAGAATGACCAACTATGGCACTGTATGTATAATACACATCCTGTCATCCAGTCGTCTGTGTCCCACTTAATTGCAGTTATGTTCCAAGGTTAATGCTAATTCCCTTTCCATTCTCCCTGGGAATATTTCTCAAATACGCCTTAACTTTCTTGCAAAGAGTTTGCATACGGTTTGTACAGCTGCAACATTCCTTTAAGAAATCAACTGCTGTAATTCCATCCACTCCCTGTTCCCAGCCTGCCAACTGTTTTGCATTTGGGAATACACACATTTTTTCACTTCCTCATCCAGGGCATCTCTCAACACAGATTTTTTTATTTTGTAGCAAATTCCATAAGTTTAGCATTTTTCTTCTTCCAAAACAAAACAAAACAAAAAAGACTTTTCCTGTTATGCAATAAACACAGACATCACACAGCAATGTAGATTTCTTAAATGAGCTATTATATTCTCTGTATGGGGATATTTATATTTATGATCGGAAACATACAACTTTTTTTTCCAAAAAGGTTGCCGTGCATGTTTTGCCATATTTAAATGCTTATTTTCATGTTCTCTTTTCCTTTAACAGAAATCAAAGCTTTTATTAAAAATTTTCCTTTAAGTTTCATCAACATCAGCATGTTTCTGTGAATACTTTTTCTTCTGTGCATTCATAAGTACTGATGGAATCAAATTCCACACGAAATTTCCGATCCGCTTTCCTCCACTCCTAGTCTATACAAACTTTCCAAAACGATTGTGCCAGACATGCATAAAAACATTTTCCAAAAGTGTTGCAATCATGCCCACATTCTTAAATGTTGCGACCTTCTAAAAGTTAAAATCTCCAAGACAACAGAAACTGGAATTCTAGAATTCAATTATAACTTTGTGAACTCTATTCACAATAGGGCTATATATAGTAAGTATTTATACAGCAGTTTGCTTACAACAGAGTCTAACATTTGACGGGGTAAGAGTAGTGAGAACCCATGCACGCAGGGATTTACATGACTGCATTTTCTATTTGTTTCTGTATCTCACAGTAGTTCTGCCTGACTCAGTTCTGTCTGGAATCCCTAATGCTGGACCACAAACAATAACTATGATAATATTATTCTTCTATAAATCCTTCAAGACACTGCAATCAAATCAAACATTTAAAGCAGCATACCTGTCAAAGAGTGTGTAATGTCAGAAATCAAACTAGCAAAATACTGTGTTATCTAAACCAATTATCATATATCTATTGTATTAACAAGGTTTGGATAAGCAAAACATCAGTGAAGTTTTGGCTGTTCAAAAAGCAGATGTCTGGAAAATATGTCCTTGCCAAATATACTGTGATATATTGTGTTTCTTCAACTTCTGACATCCAAGGCTTTTTGACAACTTTTATATTAGTGTAGTATCCGTTGTAAACAGCACCACAGTATAAAGAAAACACCACAGCTATAAATGTAAGAAGAATAAATGATTGGCTCTGCATATGTCTAACAAAGACATTAATATAGAGTAATTAAAATAAGCAATCACAGCACAACTCTTAACACTGATCTGTCTTAATCTATTTTTAACATTTGTCAAGCATCTGACACTGTCAGCATGAGCAATTCATGCAGCCTGATAATCATCTACATGCTACCAAGTGACTAGATTTTTTCCTCAGGAATGAAGGAAATTTTTACCTAATGAGTATTAGGCCATGCAATATATATTTAGAAATAATAAAATGCGTATTTTGGGATACCTAGTGTCACTTACACATTCTTTAGAGAAGGAAGCTAGCTTTCATACGACTTTTGCAATTTTGTTTGTCTTGCTGAAACTCAGTGGTAGTACCAGAGTGTAATTTCAGAAACATTTAGCAGCATTCTAAATGCAACATATTTAAAAAAAATAACAAATCAAGATGAGCAAAAAATGACTATACTTTAGCAGAAGCAAATAACAGATCCTATTTCCTGTTCAATAACAGTATAAATCACTATATTCATGTATTGCATTAAGAATAAAATAACTTGCTCTTCTTTGCTTATTTATCTTTTATGATACACATTCTGTTTGCATACAGGAGAAAAAAGCAGAGAAGTAGTTTTAAAAGTATAAACAATTTGGCTTCTCAAACCAAAAATGTGCACTTACCCTTGAGTGCTCTTTCTTTTAAGTTCTAGAAGCAGGCCAGGCCTATGATTTGACTCTGTGTTACAGGACAAAAGACGTTTAATTTACGCATGCTGTTTCAGAGCTGAGAAGCTAGCTGAAAGCTTCAGTGTTGTTTTGCTAGTGTGACCTTAGTATAGTGAGTCTGATCACAGAACAGTTTGACTTTTAAGAGAGACTATTTCATTACATGCAGCAGATGGCTCTTCCTGGGAAAACCTCAGCCAGACAGAGAGAGAGAACGAGCGCGCGTGTTGGCAGTGATGAGAGGGTACATCCTACTTCCATAGAAGTCCACGGGAATTTCCTCACGGCCTTGAGAGAGGAAGTGTTGGCCTTAGCTCTTCATAATAAAGCACTGGGCTGTTTTTTAAAGCACATGCTTAAGTGTGCTTAACTGCTTTGTTAGGCACGTTGGGAATTTCTTATATGCTTGAAGTTAAGCACACAAAAGTTCTGCTGAACACAAGAAAATCTGCAATCCCTAAAAAGTAGTTTGAGGAAACCAGAGGTGGATAGTGAACTTTTAACAATCACTATATAAAAATTCACCTAATGATTCACATTCCTCAAAGGCAAATAAGTGAATCCTGAAGTAAGAAAGTATTCCCACTCCGGTTACCCAAGAAGCCAAGTCTCTCACAGGAGGAACTTGAATGAATTGCACAAACTGCTCTGAGCTCAAGTGATCTAGAAGAGGCTGAAAAGCAAGTTTTGTGCCAAGTTTTTTCTTGAGCATTTTGCTGAAAGCACAGCTAAAACTGGTTATGAGATACTACTGTGCTAAATACTTCTTACTCCCCATGTTACCTAGACCCAGATAGGAAACTGGTGCGTTCAGCAATAAATGTAGCACCTACAACCACCCTCATTTGGCAATACCAGCAGGGATGTCTATGTTTTATATAATAGCCTAATAGTCAAAATAATCCCCAAAGAAACGAGAGACCAGGATTTAAAACCATATTCAACCTGAGGTAATTTAACTGACATTGTAGGAGGTCACCCAACAAGCACACACCATAGGCTAAGGTGGGTGAAAGGCACCTGCCTGATTTTCTAAGCTAAGTCATACACAGCTGTGGATAACTACATATCATCAGGAAGTTAAATTCACTCTTACCTACATCCATTTTGCCATGCAGATTGGTTTTCCAGCTAAATTAGGAGAAATAACCTATTGGTTACTGATAGAGGAAAAAGCCACTCAATGCAATTTCTTCAAGTTAAATCTAAATGACTTGTTTTTCAGAGATTCTGGACCCCACAGACATCAGGAGAGATGCTATACTGTCATCTCTTCTGCAGGCAGATGTGCAAAGCCCGTTTTGACTAGTGCAATACAACACATGAGACAACAGACTTAACTCTACTTCACAGCAATGCTTATTAGTTTGGTCTCAATGCTGTGCTGCTGCAGCCACCTGCCTTCCAGCTTGCTCAGTGGGAAGGCAAGGCAAGCTTGCAATCATATCTAAAAATATTTCAGAAATACAGGCAACCTCATTTGAATGCTTGATCACTGATTAAAAATGGTAGTATAATTACTTTCTAAGGCACTTTCAGTAAGTTGTAATTCCAGAGAGATGAGAATTCCCCTTGGATCACGGCCATACTCTTCTGTCCATTAGGAGTGATGGAGAGCAGTCAAGGAAACATCTCTCCTTGGGAGACTCTTCCCGAGCAGTACCTCCTCTCCCTCACTGAAAGACACGTAAGATGCCTGATCCCTTAAGCTGAGCACTTGCTTGTCTGGGAACTGACAGCAGACTGCGGGAAAAGTATGTGTCACAGAAAAGAGTTCATGGCTGTCCTGGCTGCGGTTAGACAGAGCTGCTTCTCCTCGAAGCGAGACCCCGGCCCCAGGGGTGTAAGATTTTTGCCTGGTTTAGCCCCACCCGACTCCTCTCCCTCTCACAGAGCAGCTGCTCCCCGCTCTCCAGCCACGTCTGGCCTTCTCAGGGCGCGGGCTGGCAGCAGGTCTCTGCCTCGAAGTCAGACACTCAAACTCTCCCATCTCAAAATGGGCAAAACAAAACCCTGACCGGTGCCCTCACGCCGTCAGCAGCGCCAGAGCGCGCACTCCCGGGCCGAGGGAAGACCTTCCCCTTCCGAAGGTCCACAGGCCTCCCAGGCACGGACCGGGCGAGGGCCCCCTCAGGGAAGGGCGGGAAGCTGCGCCGCGCGCGAGGGCAACCGCCCTGCCGTGCCTGCGGCGCGCCGTGCCGAGCCGAGCCGTGCGGCTGCGCCCGGCGCGTCCTTCCGGGCAGGAGCACCGCCCCGGGCGGGCCGTGGCTCCCAGCCGCGGTGGAGACAGGCGGGCGGCGATGTCGGAGCCGGTGCGGAGCACGGCGGGGTCCCTGCCCCTCAGCCGCCTGGCCGAGCCGCTGCTCCGGAGGCTCAGCGAGCTGCTGGACCGGGCAGCGCCCGGCAAGGGCTGGCGGGACCTGGCGCAGCGAGCGGGGAGCCGCGGCAGGGTCCGGCTGAGGTGAGGGCGGCCTGCGGGAGTGGGCGCGGAGCGCGAGAGCCGGCACAGGAGGCTGGAGGGTGGCCCGCGGCCTCGGCGGGGGCCTCCGCGGGGGTGGGGGCGGGGGCTGGCGGGGGCCGGCGCCTGCGGCGGGGGATCCGCGGGGCT
>JAVKLA010000074.1:83578871-83590813 GCA_034782735.1 Sagittarius serpentarius
TGGGATGGTGCCCGCTTCCGCGAGGGAATCGGTGGGGAGAGCGAGTCAGGAAAGAGCTTCCCAGAAGCTGCCGCCAGAGAGGTGATGAGAAGAGGCGGTTTACTCGTGTGGTTACTAAATCCTTCGTGCCCTTTTGTTTGCGATATCCGGGGCAGCCGGGGCTCCACTTTCAAAGACGACTAAATTCATTGCGCCTCTTTTACAGCAGGGGAAGCTCAGATGCAGCGGCCTGTTCCATGCGGCACGGCGGTGAAGGCGCAGAGAAGTGGTAGCGTCCTCCCTGTCAGCTGACAGTCTGCTGATTCCCGTGCCCTTAAACCAAAGTCTGCTACGGAGACTGCCGTGTTCCTGGTCTGATGCTCAGCTGGATCGTGCTGCCATCCTCACGTTAACGCTGCGGCTATTCCGCGCATATCAGTCCTCGGCGCGCAAACAGCATGCGAGTGTGTTGCAGGGCAGCCCACAGGTGTCCTTTCGTCATCCCACGTCCTTTCTTCCCCTCACTCTGACCGAGTGCCTGTGCTACGCAAAGCGATCGAGGGCATGCAGCAGGAAACAGCCCTGCCTCGTGCCTGCAGGAGGGCAGGCAGAGAAGAGAATAACCCAAGTGTAATTCGGTGGGCTTGCGACATCCCTGCGCTCTAACAGCCGAAGACTGGATCCTGGCCTGGTGCGAAGGGATGTGGTACAGCCTGGCTTGGCGCTGGCTGGTAGCAGAGGAAGGCTGGGCTTGGGGTTAGGGCTCTTCTGTGGAGAGTGAGTTTAATTCACACTGAAAGAGAAACTGTCAAATCAGGAGAAAAGGTGACCAGTGAGGTCTGAAGGCCTGCACATGCACGCACAAGCTTCTGATTTGCAATGAATTATTCCAACAGCTCTGTTAAGGCCCCAGGCAGCGCAACCGAGAGCTTCAGTGCTTCCTAAAGCTCATCCAGTCACGCTGACTCCTGTGTGGGCCTCCTCTCAGCTTGTTTTTTCTGAAAAAATCGTTCTTCCTTCAATGACAAGTTGTGAAGAGGTGAAGGGTTTCTGTGTGAAGGAGGGAGGCGAGCGCAGACTTTCTTCTTCAGAGAAGCGTTGTCTCGCTGGGAGAGCCTCTTACCCATTTGTAACCATCAGGCCAGCGCTCGCCAAGGTCTCGCTTGTCTCTCTCGGCGCAGTTTGCTACATTTGGGGGGGGTGGGGGGTGTTTTTAGTATCTCACTGTGTCTTCCCCTAACTCACGTGCTAACTTGAGTAGCAGTGAATTACAGATGGGGAGGTGGGGGGAGGAGGGAGGGGTGCTGCCTGAGTGCATCATGTTTCACCAGTTTGTATAATATTCATTGATTTCCCACTGAATAAAAGACAAGCCTGGAAACGATCAAGGTCAGGCGTTTGGGGACAGAGAGCTGCCTCTGTAAATGAGGTCATCGCTCCAGGATACAGCCGTGCTGCGAGGGAAGGCGGCGGGGCGCAGCGCATCCCCTGCACCCAGCCTGGCGCGGGGTAAGGCCTCTGCAGCGATCGCCTGGCAGCTTGGATTCAGCCACAGTGCACGCGCACCGCTAGTATGTCCCATCACCTCTCTCGCCTGCGCTCACCCTTCCACGGCGAACTGGTTTCACTGGCAGCTTTCTGCCCGGAGAGAGCTGCTCCCAGCTTCTCTGACTGCGGCGTGACCTGGCAGTCCCTTGGCTACCGCCTCCGGCAGCCGCGGTGCCCTGCACGGCGGTTAGACTGCGACCCTTCCCCACTCCCCCCTCGCTCCGGGAGACCGGAATCGCTCCTCCGACGGCTCTGAGGTGGTTTGTGATCGACACAACGAGCCAAAAGTGGCAAGAACGCCGTTCCGGGCTCAGGAGGAGTTGCGGGGTCCCCGCTGCCAGCCCGGGCTGCGGTAGGCCGTGGGGCAGAGCCAGCCTGCTCCCCGCCTGTTGCACACCGGGTGGGAGGCACCCACCCGCGGCGCACGCCCGGAAGGGGGCACGGCCAGCACCCGCTTGCTGTCGCCCCGGGGCCGCAGGCGGGCGCTCAAGCGGCAGGGTGGCGGCGGGGGCCCGGGGGCCGGCTCCTGCGGCGGGGGATCCGCGGGGCTCAGGTGGCGCAGCCCCGGGCGGAGCGGCCGGGCGTCTCGGCAGAGCGAAGGCTGTGGCCGTGGTGGCACGGCGGGGTCGAGGGTGGGGGAGGCGCCGGTCCCAGGGTCCCTCCCGGAGCCTTCCCTGAGGCCGCGCTGTGGCGCATCCGTTGCTGAAAGCGCGGGGGATCGTGGGCGGCGCGGCCGACGGGTGGTGCCGGTCCCGAAGTCAGTGGCGGGGCAGCGAGGATGAAGCAGGTGTGGGTTCGTCCTCGCTTACCGGCGCCTGTCTAAGTGTGTACCCGAGCGAAGAACAGCAGCTGAATGCCGCAGTTGTTTCGCTGCTGCTTCTGCCTGGACGCGGAGTTGCCCAGCCTGTGGTGGCGGCTATGCTGCCCCTCCCCGCGAGCCCATACCGCGTTCGTACCGAGGAAGGGAGCATCCCCTCCCCGCAGCCCCTGCGCTGGGGCAGGTAGGGTCGAGGACTGGTAGCCCAACTCTAGGAGTTGTTTGCTTAGTCCCACGCGAGGGCTTCCAGGGAAGAAGTAGCAGGGTGCAAGTAGTGTGTTTTTTTCGCTTTGCCACCGTTGTGGTTGGAAAGCATCCCCTCGTACCTCACCTGACTTT
The DNA here is from genome assembly GCA_034782735.1 of Sagittarius serpentarius. Taxonomy (NCBI): domain Eukaryota; kingdom Metazoa; phylum Chordata; class Aves; order Accipitriformes; family Sagittariidae; genus Sagittarius; species Sagittarius serpentarius. The sequence continues at coordinate 83,581,555 of JAVKLA010000074.1, forward strand.
CCTCAGCGCAAATGGCGCCAACTGCTTGCCCTAGACGGGGAACACGGGAAGTGTTTGTTGACTGTTCCCGGTAGCTCCTCTTGTCCGTATTAGGGTAAATGCATTTGTTTTCTTCAACTCTTTCTTCCTAGGTCACACTCTCTAGATCGCTTCCTGATCATTTTACTTCCTGTGGTTTGTCGAGATTTTATTTAGAGGGTAGTATCTCAGAAAAATGAGGCATTTCAAGTGCAGCGCTGAATGTACATTATGAAGATGTGTCCGTTCTCTAGTATGACTCTATTTGTTAATACAGGGAAATAGAACCTGAGGACTACAGTGTGACCCCTCTGTAGGGCCTGTTGCTATGTTTGTTTCTCTGTATTACCCAGTAAGATGCTGTGAAAGTCTACATGGAAATATCTTGCCTCCAGGCTAGCGTGGCACTGTGATTTAATGAAAGAAACAGTGATGAATCTTTTTAGTGGGCATGCATAAACTTGCATTCCCTTTCCATAGCAGTATTCATTTCCTTGTTATTTTAATCTGCTGTGGTTGAAAGCGCACGAAGACTTAACACCAAAATTTAAAGCTATGCAGTTTATACCTGGAGATGAACTGGAGCAGTTAACCGCACTGTAGCAGTAGATGTGTGTAACAGTTAAGCTGCAGCAGTCACTTGTTTTAACGACTACTCTGAAAATCAAAGTCTTCCTGGACTTTTAAGTTAGGTTCTGACTCACTCTTTACCGCTTCTGAATTAGGCACATGAAAATGAAAGGTGCTGTACTTGTTTTTCTGCTGAGACTTTAAAAAGGGAAAATTAGAGGGTTTCTTAATACATTTGGTCAGAATTGTTAGTACAAGCATCTCTTGTTTTCTAGCATGCAACTCACTCTTACCACTTTCTGTCTGTGGAGGTGTCACTATATAACCTCTGAACTCCTGAAACTTGAAGGAAATAATGCAAATATGCCCAAATCGGCTAGGAATTTCCCATCTCTATTTTTTTTTTGTTTTAATCTTTTTGTTTGTCTACAAGTGATTTTTAACTCTGCTCGTTTCTGAGCTAAGAGTATTAAGAAGGTCTATGCCATGTCTTTCTCATACTATTTTGTAGCCCTCTGGATTTAGAACAGTGTTCCCTCAAAGTGCTGGAGCCAGAAGGAAGTCCCAGCTGGAGTCTCCTGAAACTACTGGGAGATCGCGGTTGCACTGTGGTGGAGCTTGTGGAGTTCTTGCAGGCCCTGGAGCATACAGAGGCTCTCCAGTGTCTCAGCCATTCAGGTCAGTTCTAGTTTGTGCTTTTACTACACTTGCGTGTTTTACACTGGGAAGACTGAAGTATTCATTTTCTACAGTAAGTAAAAGCATCTTTAGTGTTTGAATTCTAGTAATTGGTATTCGTGTGATTACCAATCACATGATCATATGATTCTGAGATTAAAAGTAAGCCAAGTAGATAAGTAGGCTTAATGCAATATTGTTGTAGACTTGGACTTGATTGCGTGGATATGACAGGTGCTGTCATTCCCTCTGCTGACTTGGGTTCTGTATCAAACTATGCCTTTGGGAGACGCTTACAGAACTGAAATGGTTGAGTTAGAAAGACAAGTAGTGTTGCTAGCCACCTCTCAGGCTACAGGTTTCATTAACTGAATTTCATAGCTTACCCTAATTGAAGGGGAAGGGTCCAATTAGTGCCAGTTCTGGTCCGTATTGGATGCAGTCCAACTTGCTAACTGGACAGAAAAACAGACTTAGAACTAGATGATTTTCTACTAACGCGTTCAGCTTACTTCTTCGCAAAAAGTCTAGGAAGTGGGGCACAGCAAGGGAATGCACAGGTAAGACCATGTAGACCAAGTGCTTCTTGCTATAGTACAAAGTCAGGGCCCTTTTTTATGTCCTCCTCCTTCAGGATGTGGTGAAATTCAGCCTACTAGGAAGTTACAAAACCTTCTCTTCAGAGTGGGAAGTGGAAATGAGACTAGCAAGGTCCTTTCCGTACTGATAGCTGTCCTATTCTTTGGACAGTGTGAGAGAAGAAGCCATGGGCTAAGAACCATTGTTAAGACAACTTTGGAATTTTTCAAGTAAATGACAGTAATGCTTTGCAGCCGTTTCGTCTAGTTAAAGCTGCTGCGTCTTATTCTACTAGGAGGACCATGGTGTGTTGAATGAGGTGTGATTGAGTTACGTGATAGCTTAGCTTAGCTGAAGTATACCACTGTAGGCTTGGTGCGGAGAGGGGAATTGGTGTTATCAGTGTGAGTGGATTGCACTCATAGGGGTGAGAGTTGAGGTGGAGGCATAGGTGGTAGCACGCTGTCCCTCACTATGAAAGCTTGTTCCTTTTTCTTGTTCTCCATATGGTGGTTATTGGGGGAGTGCTGAAAACAAGAAAGGTCCTGGTTCGCGTTTTATTGCAGAGTGCCTGCACTGAGCCAAAGTGGTGTGCTTGCTTGATCTGTGATCATCTTGAGTATCACCACTGTTGAATTGAGCATTTTTGTGTGGCTGTCAGTCAAGTTCCATTTTGAAATACGTAACGAAGACTAAATCCTGGGTAAAACAGGAACTTGCTACATAACAGAATTGTGAGATAGTGGTATTGATTAGGGAACTGGATAGATAGCTAAGATACCCTTGTATTGAGGAGAACAAGCCAGTAAGTAGACTTTTGTCAAGACCCTTTGGAACTGCAGAGATGGTCTTGTTATAAATGAATCTCTTGCAGAACAGTATGATCTGTGGTAGAATGGTTTCAGTGTTCTCTAAGGAGGACTGGGTAGCTTCGTAAAGACTGAGAAACTAGAACCAAGAGAAACCAAAGCAAAGAGTATTTGAATAAAGTTTACGTCAAAAAGAATTTTAAACTATTTAAAAAGAAGTGGTGAGCCTTGATATTTGCTTTGAATTTATTTAAATATTCAGGGGTTGTTGATGCTTGAGGTCGAAGTACAAATTTCATAACTGCCCATTTGTTCTCATACACCAAAAAGAGCTTGAGTGTTGCTTAAGTTCCTTTAGGAATTGGATTGTTTAATGTAAGACCACTACAGCTGTCATACTGGTTTGTTAGAGTGTTTTCTACCAGCTTAGTTGATGCAGTTAAAAAGACACAAACTTTGTAAGCTCATGAGTGTACTGGTTAAAGAGTGCACAGTTTTGATGCTGCTTAGTGGTCTGGTTTGGCAGTGATACTACTTCAGTACCTTTATGGCAGAGATGTATTGTTACAAGTTGGGACATCGCTTTGTTTGCAGCAATGCAAAGGATCTCTCGGAGAATCATAGACTCCCAGAACCAAGTTCCAGACCTTGTTTATCTCTCAGAGCTTAGAGATTTGCCTGTGACATTGGATTAACTCCATAGGATATCTTCTTCCTATAATGACACAAAATAGTAGTAATAGTAACTTTAAAACTTCTCCCTTTTGGTAGTGAGGAAGCCTAGGCATCTTGTTCATTGGGTCATCTCTCTGTCCCTTTTCTTCCTTTTTTTATTTTGTTGTGTTGTGGACTTGCTGGAAATGAATGAAATGTGGAGCGCTTTCTCCTAGGCTAAGAAGGAAAAAAGGCTTAATATGCAATTTGTGGTATTACGGTCTAGTCCTTGTGCAACGTCACTGAGTTGGGGTGATTGAAACAAGAGCAAAGAGGTGTTTTGCCTCTGCAGGCAGGTCTCTTACTGCAGCAGTTTAGGCACTTCAATCTGAATGTGAGTAATTGGGGCCAAGTTTCCAGAAATGACGGAAAATGTTTACCAGTGTGTAAGCTAAGAACGTAACAGTTGGATTATAGTTAAGATTATGAATACTTAATTTGCACTGTATGTTTCTAAGTCTGGTAACCATAAATATCAGTTTGCCATCCTCAACGGTATAACTTTCCTTTTTCCAAGGAAAATTGAAGAAGTATTTGTGTATCCTTGTAATAATTCAGAAATTTGAGCCAGTAGGTTTTCTTTTTGAACCATTGAATTCTGTGATGATCGCAATAAGTATCTGTATAGTGCTGAAAAAATTGCAGGAAAATAAACGAAACTGAAGAAATTATGAATCAGATTCCTGAGAACTTGTTTGTAATGCTTTCAAGGAGTGCAAAATACTAATCTTTCAGAGAATTTGTTTTTCTCGACTACTTTCTTAAGAGATGTTAGTGATGCAAATCAGGAGAGATTTAAAAAAAAAAAAAGTGGAAGTCTTTGGAAAGAGCAAGTCTTCTTAATTTTTCTGTCCTTTAAATTGAAATAATACAATTCCTGTTTTCTTGGTTAATGTTAGGTGATTGTGATGGTCGAAAACTGTACTTAACACACTCCCTTTAACTATGAAAAACAGCAGAGGAAGTCTTAAATGAGGAACTGAGGTAGCGATATTCAGGGCTCGGGTGTAGAGAGAAGTTATTTTAGAGAAAGAATTATTTTAGAGAAAGAAAGGCAGGGAATTTTCAAGCCCTTTAGCTACTTTGGAGTAGCTGCCTGTGCGATCAACTATTTCAGAATAAGATGGTGTGTGGAGGAAGTTAATATAGCTCACTTCCCTGCTAGACAAAGATAATGCGATTTCCAAATGTTGTATAATTTCTGTTTCAGTCTGTTGACCGCATGGGTTTCTGCTCAGGTTTCGGCCCATTGATCAGATTGTTACGGTTTCTTTCCTCAGACATTCTCTGTTAGCAAAAAGTTCTGATGTGCGGCTAAGCTGTTATTCATGAGGGGGGAAAAAAAGCAGACAAAAAGAAAACTCCTGGCAGAGTGTAATAAGAAGGTTTATAGCAAACGATAATCTTGAGTCTTGTACTGGGATATTTGCAATCTCTTTGCAGCTATTTTTTTACAGTTTCTGGTTTACTCTATACTATTCTGTAACACTATTCCCCCAGCAGTCTGGAATACTGCTTCTGTACCAGACTACACTTTCAGCTTCTGCAATGTGTTTTCATTAAACTGTAAAGAAGAAACTACTTTCTTCCAAAACAGGGAAATTACATGACTTTAAAAAAAATGAAATTTTTAGTATGTATACCTATTTTCTATCTGATTGTTCATTTCTGAGAATATAGAAATGGTGATGAAGTGCCTCTGTACCGTTCACTATTTCTGTGCTTTTTCTGTAACTAGTTGTACTGGCCGTAGCTAGGATAGAATTAATTTTCTTCATAGCAGCTCATGTGGTGCTGTGTTTTAGATTTCTGACCAAATCAGTACCAATAACACACCAGTGTTCTAGCTTTTGCTGAACAGTGTTTGCAGAGCATCAAAGCCTTCTGTTTCTCAGTCTGAGAATAGTGAATAGATTGGGGGTGTGCAGGAGGCTGGGAGGGGACACAATTGGGCAGATGACCTCAACTAGCCAAAGAGAGATTCCATACCATATAACATCATCCTCAGCAATAAAAGGGAAAAGAGGGAGCTTTGGAGGCCTTAGTCATCTTTTGCTTAGGAACTGGCTGGACATCGGTCTACCCGCGGGAGGTGGTAAGTGATTGCCTTTGTGTCACTTGTTTTGGTTTGTTTTCTACCCTATTCTTCCACTCATCCTTCACTTATTAAACCATTTTTTTTTGTTTGTTTGTTCATTTTATTTTGACCTCCAATTTTTCTTGTTTTTATTCTTCTTTTCCCTCTTCCCCCATCCTACTGAGGGCAGGGGACTGTGTGGTGCTTATCTGCCCACAGGGGTTAACCCGCAACACTAGTATTGTAGCAACAGGTCATTAGTGTGTAGTATTGCTTGTGGTCCCGCTGAGGTTGTTAAATGCATTTTACCATCTGTAGCAAATAATGCTTTAAACTAATGATTTTTTGGATGGCTTATTGGCTCAGTGTGGCTGAACACCTTGGTCATAGGTCCATGTATTTTTTGACAGCAATGTGAGGTTAAACTTTCTGCTTTGCGGTTGACTTTCCCCCTCCAGCCCCACCTCTTCTTCTGATGACCTTGATTATACCAGTGGATCTGTTTTTGGGTTCATGCTGTAACAAGATCTCTGGAATGGTCTGGGTTAAGAAAATAACTGGATCGTATCAGACCAGTGTCGGAATTTCGCTTATGCTATTTCCTGGCAGTTAAAATTTGAAGTGGAAAGTTTTACCTTGCTTATTGGCAAAAGAAAACCCCAGGCCTGCGTTCTGCAGGAGTCAAAGGCATAAGGCCAAAACCAGTGTTTCAGCTAATAAGGTTGCACGAGGAATAGTAGAAAAATGCACTATGTTGTAGTTAAACTAACTCTTATTGTTTTGATCCATACCTCGGGCTGTGCCTAATCTTAAACTGGAGATTAATAACTCAAAGAAATTGTTGGGAGTGAGCAAACGCTTAAAACTGGGAATACCTTTCCTAGAAGGGATGTGTGATGCCATTGGAAGTATTATTTGCTTTAGTGAGTAGAGAGCAAGAAGGACTGAAGTATCCTAAAATTAAAATGTCTGAATGATCTACTTTAAATCTTCGATAAACTCTGCAGAGTACTCATCAATTTGAGCATGGATTTTGTGTAATGGAAGACAATTTTGAATGTCTTAAAGTCATGTAACTAACTGGAACTGGATGTATACACAGTACAAACAAATTATTTTCAAGTACATTTAATGACAGAAACTTTCTTTGCTCAAAGGACAATTTAAATGCAAATTTAAACTGTGAAACTGTATTTCTTAATAACTTTCCTATGTGTAAATTCTTTTTTTAAAGGTATAAAGATTGTTGTACAGCCAGACTCTCAAGCAGTGCTCTCTGGTCAGGTTGTCAAGCTGTGTTGTTGGGCAACAGGACACCCATTTGTGCATTACCAGTGGTTCAAGCAGGAAAAAGAGGTAATAGTTGATACAGAACATAGGTGTTTTAAATGGTGAAAATAATAGGTAATGATTTTGGATGATAGTTTGTTGTTTGGGGTTTTTTAAGACTGTTACTCTTATTTACAATGCAAGAAGATTGCTATATATACTAATAAAAAGAGAGGTTTAAGAAATACTGCGTAATGACCCTATCAATGTGCTAAAACAGTAAGGTGGTTCCTTATATTCAGACCACTTCATTCTTGGGGGCTAATCTTGGAATGTGACAGTAAGGAAGCTGTAGGTTTAGTTGTCTCTCAGCCTACCAAGACGTTTAACACAGGCCACTGAGAAACTGCCACAGTGGAACAAATGCCAATCACTGTTGGTCTTGGACAGATGGAAACTGGTTTCCTAACAGTGAATGGTTGAAGGCCTGAACTCAATGATGCCACAAACTTCTTCAGTGAAATACCGGAACGCATGTGAGCTGGTATCTCTGGAATTTGAATGGCAGCACTTAATGCCCATATTTCTGGTCCTGGTTATCTTTCTACAAGATGAATGGACTTTTTTCTTAATGTTATTTTATTTTAAGTACCATTTTTAAAAATGCAGGAAGTTTATGGTATTTTGAATTGCTGTTAGGACTGAAATTTTTTAACTCATTTCTTACACCTTTCTAAAAGTTTACCTAGATAATCCAAAACATGGCTTAAAAAATATGATTACAGTAATTTCCTGCTTATTACACTTAAAATATAGATGTAGTAAAAAATAATTTTTCTCTGAAAGAATGTTACAGTTTCCTGGTCATAGTTGAATATATCTTAAGACTAGAGTTGAGTGTAATACACATGCTGGTTAGAGTAGTGCTTAAGAAATTATTCTGAGTTATTTGTGGAGAAAGGTGACAATTACTAATTTCAGGAAGAGCTTTTGAACTGGCTTAAAAGCTCAGAATTGTCTTGAATAGAGGCATATGGATTATTTTTGGAAGAAAGCCTGTCTCTGAGCTACTAAATACATAGAACAAGACTTTCTCATCCAAAAGTTCCAAGTAAGTGAAGGAGTTCAGGCTAGTGTTGTGGACATTGAAATAAATATTCTAATGTTTGATCCTGGTTTGGATTAAATCAATCTAAATTTAAATATTTCTTGGTTCACCTGTAATTCAGGTTCCCCATGGTAATTCTCCAGAGCTGGTTTTGAATCCAGTGAATGTAAACGATTCTGGCTTTTACATCTGTCGAGTGAACAGTGAATCTTCCTTTGTGTTCAGTCGGTGGGCACGACTTGAGGTTTGTGATCTCCGGGGTACATCTCATGGTGAGTGGCAAAAACGTTGTCTTCTGGAAGTCTGTCTTCCCACTCATTAGAGAAACTTGACTCCCTGTTGCTCTCTTGCACAGATGTGAAAGAGGGCTGATTAAAAATGCAGTATCCAATTATTGGGCTTTTGTGCCGGTCACAAAAGCAGAAGAGAAATGAAGTTCCACAGTAGTGGATAAGAATGGATAGATGGAAAACATACATAGTTCCAGATCCTTTTAATTCTTAGGTGATTCTTGGACCAGAAAAGCAGTTCTTTAACTCTCTTGTTGTTTACATGTTTATCTCTTGTTGTAACGTGCTAGTGACTGGGCACACACAGTCTATTCTGAATGTCTGCCCCATGGGCTCTGGCCTAATAGTCAGGACTGTTTCCCCTTCATCTGTTTGCTGCCAGTCTGAGAAGAAAGGTATTTGGGTAAAGGAGAATCTAATGAGGTTCTCTGCCTTCCTAGAAAGAAGTCCTAGCTTACCTAGAAGGTCAAAGCAGTAAACTACAGAAGAGTGCATGCATGCTGGAGGCTTGGACATGTTAGAAAAACCTGTGGAATGGAAAGAGGGTTAACTGCACTCTGAGGAAACAGAACTGAGGTCTGGAATAAGATTTGGCAGAGAGCAAAGTGATAGATCTCCCCTCCAGTCACTTTTTCGGATCATAATAGGCTATCACAATCTTAGGCATGTACCAATCAGGAAAGATAAATTGGTCAAAGCCCAGGACATTCATTCTTTGCCAGAACACCTGGGGAAAAGAGAGACTGGGGCTCCGTGGATACATCTGTTGCAGAATGTTTGCTAATGCAGCCTTCTCAACTTCATATAACCAACTGGGATAACAGTGAAGACATGCCAACAATTTACTGAAATAAACATATGAGAGGAAGAAACACAAGTTAAACTGAGTCTTTTTTGGTGTGAATTGCACCTTCATGGGTTTTATAAATGGTCAGCTAACAGTCAAATGTGCGTTACCTGTGTAAGAAAAGCCATAGTAATTCAACTGTACCAATGTAAGTCCGTTTGAATTTATGGCACTGGCTTGAAGGCATCTCTGCTTCAGTGATGGGTTAATCTCCATATGCAGCTGTTGGGGAATGGCTACATGATCAAGGACACAGGTCCTTGGATCAGCTGCTTGAGCAGTCTCGTGCGTAAGAAAGTT
>JAVKLA010000074.1:83590913-83625149 GCA_034782735.1 Sagittarius serpentarius
GTCAGTTTAGATAAGGAACTAAATGCTGTATGTGGGTCGCACTAACTACTGACTCCGCTGACCGCATCATTTTCTAAATCACGTAGTGTGGAAGCTGGCCGTGGGAAAAGGAGTGACTGTTTCTCGCCCGAGATTGTCCACCTGCGTAATGCGCAGGGAGTTCAGATTAAAAGGAAACATTGGGACCAGCCGAAGGCTACAGCTGCTGCTTACAAAGGGTCTATGTTTTTTCTAAATGAACAATAGCAACGATGGATTGTAGACACTATATAATGTAGAAGCTGACTGCAATAAAGTGAAGATGCTTTTATCAACCATATTGGCTGTCTGTGTCTTCCCCATCGGCATTCCCCGTCGGCATGCAGCATACATGATGAAAGTATGGAAGTGGAAGAAGCGTGAGGACAATGGAATAATAGCAGAAAGCAAATAAGATTAAATACTGGTCTACTCAACAGTGTCCAGCTACTGGAATTTGTTAGTAGAACGTAAAGAAAATCTTGGAAATTTACTTCTTGGATCTAGTATATTAATACTATGCATTTATTTCCAGTTTTCTGGGGTTGCTGGAGTGGTGTCTTTTTGTTTTCTGGTGTGTGTGTGTAGGGTTTTGGTTTTTGTTTGTTTGGGTTGGTTTTTTTTACAGAATAGTCAGTTGCATTAAATAGTCGTTGACTCATGCACTAAATCTGTCCTTTATAAACTTTCTAATTAAATAGCCTGGACTTGCTTGCTATTGGCCTAAAGATGAGTGAGCTAGAAATCAACCGCACTGCATTCAGACTGTGGAGAGTACTTATTTTGTCTTATGTCATGAGTCAAAGGTGCTTTCCGCTTGCATCCCACATAATAATAAAAATTATTAATGTCAGGAAAAGAGAGAGAGAACCGACCTTCCAGTAAAAGATCAAAAGCTATTGCAATGTCATTTGAGGTGACCTTGTTACATCTTGATTTTGAACATATTTTTGGTCCCTTATCTAAGCAATGATTTCTTCTGCTTTTCCTTTGCTCCTACTTCAGGTTCTATTCAGTTAGAAACCTGCAGTTTTAGATCTTACTGATTGCACCAGGAAGCCGAGATTAATCACCTTGTAATGACTACTTTTGAAAAAAAAATTGAGAAAAACAGCAGTATATTGTTTCACACTTGTGGCAAAAGTTTTGGTGACTAAAGGGCAGCAGGTGTCCACAGCCTCGTGCCTTGCTTTATGTTCCATGACTCTTGGCCAACCAGGAACCATAATGGAAGTGAATTTTAGTGTGTTTAGGTCTTGGTGATGGGTAGAAGGATGAGGGCCAGGATGGATCGCTCCTTCGTGTAACTTTCCCTCTTAGGGTCCTTACAAAGAAACCTAAAAGGGGTATGCAGTGCTTGCACTGAATGAATGCTCTCCACCTCCTGTAACGTTTGGCCTGGGATTACTGGTGTTTCAGTTGAACTACATGACACTGTGAAATATTCTACTTCAGCTGCTGTCTTCTTTTTTTTCTTTTTTCCTTTTCCCTTGGTTGCTTTCTTTTTTCAGATGTTTTTTCCTCCTCTCTTTTCATTGCTTTCTGTTTGATGAGAGCTCGACCATTCTCTGTTCTGTAAAAGCTGTCTTTCACAGCTGTCTTGTGAACTTGTGATCAGTGAGGCAGCCAGACACAATTCCGAAAGATACTGGTGTAGGCTTATTAGCGCATTTTGTGAGTGGTACAACAACAGACTATACCAACAAGGGCCTGTAAATGAGATGGCAGGTAAGGGATCCCACTGGATACAGAAACCATGTTATCTTTCAGTCGCATATTCTCTTTCACTATCTGTAACTTTTGTGTTCCTTGTCTTAAAGGCTAATCTTGTTTAATTTGGCTACAACATCAGTTCCTTTCCATCTTCGCTTACTTCTGTCTTTCTGCCCTAAAGGGAAATGAATTCTTTAAATTTTGTTGAAACATCCTGATATCAAACTGGGACATTGAGAGAGAGAGGGAGGGAGGGAGGGAGGGAGGGAGGGATAGAGAGGGTTGTGTAAACAGCTGAGTGAAAGGGTGTAAAGTTTATTTTGACGCACAAAAATATTTTCTATGATAAAAGTTACAGAAAACAAAGCTTTTTGTAACAAAAAAACCCAACAAACTAACACCATTATAGAAGTTGATAGAGAACATGGTAAGCCAGGGTCTCTGTATTTGAAATGCCATACAGCAGTGGTCGTAGAACGGAATATTTGCTCAGGCATATGTCAGTCTTTTTACCAGTATCAAATCTGCATTAGGAAATACAGCTTTCTTTTAAAAATGCTAGTCAACATTGATCATAAATATGAAACATCTGTTTGTAAAATCTCTGAAGTACAAGTTTATAATGCGCCAGGAAGCTCAGACACTAGTAGAACACAGATATCCATATCACTTTCTCCCTTTGCTTTACTATGCAAAGGAAAATGTCATCACCCCCTAATTGTCAGTCATTAATAGCTGTGATGACAAAACGTGTCTACATACGTAGTCTAAAAGTAAAGCTGAGTGACCTTGCAGCTGAGATAAAAGATCACTGGTGTGACTTCACAAGTAGATCTGGGCTTGCTGTACTATATGTCAGTTAAACGAACTGTTCAGTATGCAGAGATCAGAAACCTTTTGAGTGGAGTACTCTGGTGTGTGTAGTGGATGTTTTGAAAATGAATTTCAACACTTGGTTTCAATAAATTTTGTCATGTATAGAAACTTACATAAGCTGGACAAGTCTAATGCATTTAGGCTTTTCTGAATAGGTCTTTCCCAAAGACATTTCTATATGGGGACAGATCAGTGGCTGATGTCTATTAAGCGTTTTCAGCTTTGGGCTTTTTTGGTATATTTAGCATAAAGTTTGATGCTCGGTTTAGAATAAGAAGAATAGCGATATGCTAAAACTAACTGATTTTAAGTTTTAAATTCTTATTCCTGTGTACACACTTGCACACAAGTTAGATCCTCAGTCCGTCCTTCAGTAGCCACTCTTCTTTGTACTTGCTCCTTTATCTGGAGCCTTTATAATACTACAGGCAGGAATAAATAATGCAAAGAGGGCTTGCCTTTTTTTACTTCTGGGGTATATTTAATGTGCATTTCTTTTCACTTTTCAACTGAAGAACTGGAAAGCCGTTGGTGCTCATTTTTAGCATACTCTTAAAGGACAAGTGACTTAATTTCATTACTGTTGAAACAGTCTGTTGTAGTTACAGGAAGACGCAGCCATATGTCATCAATTCTTACTATCTATATGCAGTTAGATTGTCTTACCCTTTCTTTTCTTTTTTATTCCTTTTTTTTTTAAGGGAGCTTAATTGGTTTGCCTGAAAACAAGTTGCGCATTTGTATTCAGCCTCAGCCACAAAATCTGACAGTGGGGGATGCTTTGGTACTAGAATGTGGAGCTGTTGGAAACCCAATTCCTCATTACCAGTGGTTCAGAAATGGATTTCCCTTGGCAAATGGGAGCAAAAATGTCTACACGGTAAGTTACTGCAAAGTGCCAGCCTTGGGGGACTGATGTGTAACCACCTTTCACTTATGACATAAAGCTTCCTTGAAGAAAATAACTTATGCATAGTCTTGATAACCTTTTATGGAAGTGCTTGCTGGAAGTTGTTCTCTTCTGTTACTCGCTTGCCCATACACTTCTGAGGCTCTCGGGTGCATAATTTTAATCCTGAACGTGTTTCAGGTGGTGGGATGTAAGGCTGTAGTATATTTTGGGTTGGTGTGACATATTGACATAAGAAAGATTAAGCATTAGTAAAAGTGAAAGCTTCTCTTTCTTGCACTGCAACGCACTCTGATTTGTATGAGCTGTTGCATTCAGTGCTTAATGCATCTCAAGCCTGTGAGGTGGATTTGCATTCTTTCTTCAGTTCTCGAAAGCATTTCTAGAACATACGTGCTGTCCAGCTTTCTGAAGAATGAAAGTATCAGCAGCTTTTGGATTTGGTTAGGCTTTGCTTTTTGTTTTTACTCTTTCTTGCTCGTGGGCTTAAATGAAACTGATAGGTATTCTTCTGGGGTCTGGCGGGATGACTGTGATCATGCTTGCATAGGTAACTTACGTGGATGTGGAACATCAAGGGACATACTGGTGTCACGTATTCAATGACCGGGAAGATCAAGACAGCAAGAAGATAGAAGTAGTTATAGGTAAGGAGTTTTTCTGTTTGATATAGATCAGCTGATCTATATCAATTTCCTCCCTATCATTAGAATCTATTTTTGAAGCTTTCGGTATTAAGCCAAGCACATGCCTTCTGTGTTCTTAGTGTATCCATTTGTTAAAATATCTGTGCTTGCTTGCAGCAAATGGAATTTTAGAGCTTTATCAGTTATAAAGTACTTTGGGTTTTTATGGTAACCAACATAGAAATGCTGCCACTTTCTGGTATTGCTAGCATGTATATGGCTTGTCAGCAGATTGCAAGCTGTTTTCTTTATGTTTTTTGACAACTAAAAAACAGTTTAACCCTTGTTGGTGATACGCACACCTTGTGTTACACTGAGTCCTTCAGCAATCAGGACAGGTGAGATTATTCATAGCAAGCAGAATAAATGAATGTAACACGGTTTAGTGTGTGTGCATGTATTTGCAGTAAACTAAAGAGGAGAAGATCTGTTTGTATAGCTTCCAGATCTATCTGGGAATACTATTGCATAATTCATATAAAAAGTTCTTTCCTATCCTAAGAAATGTTCTAGTTTAGTACTCCTGAGTTCTAGTAATAATTACTATACAGTGTTGTGGTCAATGCTGATTTATACTGCTATAAAATGAGCCAGATTGCAGAGAAGCTTGGAAGTGACCTTTGTCTTCCGCTTTGTGTTCTAACTCTCATAACTGAGAGCAATTGTCTTCCAATTTTTTCCCCCCCTTAAAACACAAGGAAGGAAAGCTATGGCAGTGGAGTGCACAGAAGGTAAAGTAAATCTTTAGCTGTGAATAATTTTTCAAAATTAATGATGGGGATGATGGATTGTTGAGTGTGTTGCTGAAAAGCACGTGTGGGTTAAGAGCTTCAGTCGATTTTAAAACACTGATGTGTGATGCACTGTTCCTTCTGCATGTGCTTCTCTCTTGTTTGCCTTGACACCATGATCTAGAGCACATGGGAGAAAAACCAAGCTACTTTCTTCTTCTGTAGTATTCAAAGTTGTTTGATTTTTGCACTATTTTTGTGTCTTGTGCTTACAGTTTCTAGTGAAATGTAAAGATGCTGGGATTTCTTTGGCTGGGCTCAGCAGGCAACATCCTTGCAAGAAAAGCTGAAGATGTTTAGGAACCTGGGTGACCTTAGAGAGCTGGATAAAGCTGGTTCCACTGTCAGCTCTGTGTCTGCGAGCATTGTTTCCAGCAACCTTATTAGGACAATTTCTGTTCTTTGCATTGCTGCAATGGGGAGGAAGAAGTGTATTATGACCTTTAATGTTGATACCATCCCTTGATTACTGAGCACCTCAAAGTCTGTAATATTTACATCATAGGGGATCATATGTAAAGACACAAGGCTGATTACAGCAGCCCCTACCTCCCGCAGCTTACCTACCAGCAATGAAAAAATCAAGTGCATTTGCAAAGTACAGTCAATGGCTCTCTACCCAGTTTTTTTATAAAATCATAGAATTTTCCTGGAATTAAACCACTCTGCAGCATTTCTTGTGCAAAGTTTAACCAGAGCTGATGTTCCCCTTAAGCCCTCTTGTTAAAGGTTTAACACTGTGAGGGGATTGTGTACTGTCACTCACTGGAACATACAAGTGACAGACATTTCAGTGTCGGTCACTTCCATGGCATAGCTTCTGAGACCAATTGTCTCTTTGAGCCTTCATATCTTTTCTGGCTTGGGGGTGTCTGTATTACCTGACGGAGTGCTATGCAGAAGCCTCCGAGTTACACTTCTAAATCAACTACGCTTTAAAGCAGAAAGTAACCACTGTATTATCTGTGGGGGTCTACACCCAAACTACAGTTTGCTTTGACGCAACATCGTTCTGCTATGAAGCTACATTAACACCTATAGTAGTATCACCTCAGGTCACTACCGTCTCCCATGCGGATATATGAGCCTGCTTTTGTGGCTTAAGAGGTCTGCCTAGGGCTCCACCGCATGGAGCAGGCCTGCTCGAAGAGACCTCTGGTCCTTCAGATAAATTATTTTTCTTTTCCATAGTTTCCAGTGTTCTCAGAATAAATAGGTGAAACCTGTGGTAGTTTAGAATGTTTGAAAATTGTATCTGAAGTCTTTCTGAATACACATGGCTTTACAAAGTAAGATTTCTTGCTCAGGATGTTGCTTTTTCAGCAGTCCTTCAAACATCTGTTTTTCAAATAGGTGATTCTGATACCTTGTTCCTTATTCATTCAAGCTTCTTGCATGCCTGTGGGATTGAGGCACAGTATGTGTTTCTCCCTTTGTTTTGAGATTACTATATTATAATGCTGTGTCTAGCATAGCTTAGTATGTTGATGTGGGATTTTCTCTTCTGTGTGTGTGGAATAAACATATGAAAGGTTAGATTTACAGAAATGCAAAGCTAGAAGTATTTTAGAAAGGTAGTTTCTTTTCTAACATTCTGCTTTTATTAATAATGGCATGACAATTATATTTTTATTAATAAAAATGTAATTTTTGCTTCTTGTTTAAACTACGATTTTATTGGTGTATTTCTTCACAGAAGATCTAAGTGATCTTCAAAAACCAGGTAAGTGGTAAGTTTTGAAAAACTTTAATTTCACATCTTCATTTTGTGTGACAAATCACTGAAGCCTAGCTGGGTTACAATATATAGTTTACATTATTTGGGTGTGTTTATAACGGGGGATTTAATAGGGGCAGATACCATGTTAAGAGCAGCACAGCTTTCTGGTTCCAATAAATTAACTTGAAGAATATAGTGAATCATAGGGTTGTTACTATCTTTGTAAAATCACACAAAGCTGGTCTTTTATACTGCATGTAAACTTACACAAATACAGAAGGAATTATCTTTTGCTTTCTTGTCTGTGGCTTTTTTGGACTCTCAATTTTAGTATGTTGCTGCTTTTTCAGATGATTAAGGTGAAAAAGATGTAAGGTGTCTAGCTGTTACCCATGATATGGTGAAATGGTATATTTCTTAAATTCGTGTTTGAGTGAGCTAATGTGATTTGAAGCCTTTTTTATGTTTATCACAGAAATGTAGATCTGGAGTAGTGCTCCATAAGAGATTATCCCTGACACAGTGTTCCCAAAATCTCAAATCACAAAGGACATAGAATTTCCTGGGTTAGGCATCAAAGATATGTTTACTTTTGCCAACACTTAGTTTTAGTCGCTGGAGTGGTACTGTCATGATACGTAACGTGTAATTCGAAGTGTGCCACTTTGGCATATCACTTGCCTGTTCCTCTTGGCACAGCATTGGCTCTGCCATCCCTCTGTGAAGTACAAAATAAAAGAATTTTCACATACAGATGGTCATCCGGGCTAAGCATCCCCCATCTTGCATGTCTGCATTTCATTTGCAGAGGATAAACTGTTTCAGATGTTACTGAAAATGCTGATGTGCAGTTTGTAAGATTCAGAGTTACACTGTAAGCATCTATTATTTCTTAATTTATAAAACTAGCTATTCATATCCTATTAGGCTATGTTTGCTGGAAGAGGGTGAAGGAAATCAGGTAAACAACAACAACAAAACAACACCCCAAAACCCCACCAAAACAAAATAAAGCACTTTTTTTGTCTTCAGCTAGCAACGTATTAGGCAAAGCAGTACCAATAGACTATGGCTGTATGGAACATGCAGATCCTTTTCTGACATGGGCAACTATGAATGTCGTTACTGATGATCTGCTCTTTCAATCTGTTTCAAGCTGACCTACAAGAACAATCAAATGACAGACCTGTTGGTAAGTAGGTTTGTAGCTGTAATGAACATATGTATTTCATATCTAGGAAATAGATTTTGCTTCTTATGAATATTGCTGCTTCTGCTACTGCTAGTGAAATAACTGTAGTGCATGTAAATAGCTGCAGGGAGGGAGACTTCTGTGTATTTTTATAGTCCTTTATAATGCTTGCATGCCCTTTCAGTAGTAAACTGTGGTGAGGGCACCAGTATTTTTAGTGACTCGATGGAGCGTCTACAACTTCTCATCTGTTTCAGTTTACTGTTTCAAATTCCTCTGGCCATGGCCTTAGCCAGTGTGTTACTCCATTACTTTGAATACTTTGACAGTTGGAGATAGTGCTATTAGAGTGATGTGATAAAAAGGATTGGTAGTCTGTCCGCTGAGGGTAAGCTGTCCCTGCAAGCTCAGCTCTTCCTATGCACAGTGTGTGGATGCTTTGATCCTCAGCTGAAGCTTATAAAGATAGATGGATAGTATATGTGTGTTACGAAGAATAGTTGCTGGGGTTTTTTAATCGCGTTCTTAAATTTGCATGGTAGCCTTGACTGTGGTCAGGCATGTTGTCTTGTCGATGCTAAACCAGGTGGAAAGGCTGCTGGCCTCTGTCAAAATTTTACCACTCTTTCAGGTTCATCAGTGTGAGAGGGAGTGTATGTGCTCCCCAGTCCTGGTTCATCTTTTCTAAATTGAGTAGAAAGCTCGTACTTTTTAAAGTGTTTTTCAGTGGCAGTATGCCACTGTCACTCAGTCTCTGTTGTTTAAAGTAGTTTATGCTGTTCAAGACCTTGGAGGTTTTCCAGCTGCAAAAATGTTGAAAACCTCTTGTTTGAAGGAGGTGAAATGTTAGACATTGAGGGTATGGACAGAGATTCTCTTCTGGATCTAGCTGTGTGGGGTAACTGACTCTGAAGCAGGTTTGGGGCATTCACGTGATCTCATTTGCCACCAGAGCTATGGGACAATAATTCGTGTTGGAAAGGAGAAGTAACAAACTAGGGAGGAAATGCCTTGCTTTGAATAAGTGCCTTTCTTTAACATAGTGTGCAATTTTTGGATAAAAATCAGGCTAGTGGTCTCTAAAGCATTTCTGTTAATGTGACTTTTTTTCCCCTTTCATTGCTGCTTTGTTTACTTATGACAGAATTACTTTGGACTTTATTAAAATCAAAATTAACATATCTCAAACTATGAGAGTATCAGTAGACTTCCCTCTGCGTTTGTAAATTTCTCGTATCTCTGTATAATTGTTTTTAACTAGAAAGATAGTAAAAAGAAACCCTAACAAACAGAAAAAAGTCTTTTTACTGCTGACCTCTTAAAGTTTCCACCTAAATGTACTGTGTTTTAGAGAGATGAGACATGGGAGATGGAGATTTGAAAGTGGTCTTTTGTGTGTGGTGTTTTTTTGTGGGGTTTTTGTTGGTTTTTTTTTTAAGAAGCATAAAAAAATTTGAGGTTTTTGGGAAAGTATACTGGCCATAGCTTTGACAGCTTGCCATAAGAATTTTCATATTTATTAAATTTCTTCTTGCCTGGGGGAATTCAGTAATTCTCTGTGCTTTCAGAGAAGTAAAAGAAATGGGAGAGAGCTTAAGTGACTCATTTCTTGACAGATTATCCAGTCTGAGATGCATCACAGTTCAAATATGTTGACTGTCAGACCATGCTGAAATGGTTTTTCGGATGAGAAGAGAGTTGAGCTGTATTGTTGATGTGGGATGACTTTTAAAATTGTATAAAATACTGTGCCTGAAGTGAGATTGGATACTATTTTCACTTTGGGAGAAATTAAATTTAAAGGTATTGAATCCGTGGAATATATAAACATGATGTGGTTTTAGTTTTCCTTTGTCTTCGCAGCAACAGACAAGGTAGCTCTGTTAATAGGAAATATGAGCTACTGGAATCACCCCCAGCTCAAGGCTCCGATGGTAGATGTCTATGAATTGACTAATTTGCTAAGACAGCTGGATTTCAAAGTTGTTTCTTTGCTGGATCTTACCGAGTCCGAGATGCGAAATGCGGTGGATGAATTTTTACTTCTCCTGGACAAAGGAGTATATGGTAAGAACATGTGATATCCCTTCTGAAGCAGGTCAGTTTTGTGATGTATCAAGTACACAAACATCTGGTATTTACCTCTGCCAGCTCACTGTATGTGATAGCAAAACAAACTTCATGGTAAATAGCATGTATGTAGAATGGGAAAAGTAAGTTAAGAACACCCACCAGCATATCCTTTGACTTTGGTTAAAATGTTACTATTTCTTTATTCTTAGAACAGATGAAATGTTTGAACTTTTTTTCTTTAACCACACCTAAAACTGCTAGTGCACTTTTTTGTTTGATGGTACTGATGTGTTTCTCTGCTAAAAGCTGCTGGATCTGTATAACATATTTGACAACATGCTGGGCAGTAGGTGCACATTTGTACTAAGTCATTAGTACTAGTTCATAGTAGTCTTTTAAGCAAGAGCAAGAATAGTCTGTTGTGTTGCCTGTATTAGTGTATTATGGAAATGAGCTAGTAGCATAGTTGAAACCTGTGTGACTGCAGTATACAAGACTACGTGTAGTCTTGGGCAGCTGTCCTTGCCGCCTGTAGGAGACCTCTTAAACACCTTCTTTGTAAACTTCTGTTGTCTTCCTCCCTTCCCCGTGCCTGCAAGTTAATGATTTGTTTAGGGCTGGCCAGTCCCTTGGCACACTTACACTGCTAGGTTGCCTTTCTGTTGGGGAGGTGGGGAACAGCCCTGAGTACAGCATGGAATGTGTTCGCGGCTTGCTGGTGGGACCCTTCCATTCATCCCCTGTCTTTCTACTGGATGTCTGCAGAATGCTCTTTCCTTCTGGATTTCCGTCCTTCTGGCGCTCTTTGGGAGGGGCTGCTCTGCTCTCCTAGTCCTCGCTCGCCAGCTCTGTAAAGAACAGAGGAAGAAGGGTGCTTTTCTTTGCCTTGACAGTGAGCTGCACTCTGATACCAGGTGTGTTGGGAGGGGTGGGTTGGGAGAGTGGAACATCTTTTTTGCCCCC
Organism: Sagittarius serpentarius; assembly: GCA_034782735.1. NCBI lineage: Eukaryota > Metazoa > Chordata > Aves > Accipitriformes > Sagittariidae > Sagittarius > Sagittarius serpentarius. Next base: position 83,601,856 of record JAVKLA010000074.1, read on the forward strand.
CCCCCCTTTTTTTTTGTCAAGTTTTCAGGTTAAATAGAAATCCTTATTTATTTCTACTTCAAAAAGCAAATTGAAAAGAAGTTTCTTTATGTAAGATGAAAATGCAGTTCTCTTATGTGCATGCACTTTAAAGAAATAAAATAAAATGGAGAAGAATTCACTTTATCCTTTGCAGAATATACCTTGCATAAGCAAAGACATTAACTGAGAAATTGGTGAACTATGGACTTCAGGTTCTGACTTTCTGCAGTTGTCAATAATAAAGTATTTTTCACTGAGTTGAATACTAAGATTCCTGTTTGGGCAGAACTTAGGTACAACTATTGTTTCACAGCTCTGTGGAAGGTCTGAATATAGAGTATAAAATTTATTCTTTCTGTGTGTCCTTGCACATTAGATGGAAAGCTTAATAGTGGTTATGCTGCTTAAGCAAGCAGCAGCCCTCTTTTTTTTTCTTTTTACACTTAAACTCTTTACTCTTCTTTATTAAAAGTAACACCCCACAAAAATGCAAGGCTCTCGCCTCTAAATTGCAGCATCACTTTAATGATTGTACTGCAGCATCTCATCGGTTTTGGTTTAACATACTGGAAGGCAAATTAAGCAGAGTATGCATACTAAAAGAAGTGTTTAACACATTTCTCTTTTTTTTTTTTTTTTTTTGCCCTCTATGTTTTTGTTATGAGTCACACATCCATTTATAGAATATTAATAATAATTTTAAGCTCTCCTCCGTATACTGCACAGGAGGTGCCTTCTGCTGGGACAATGACTAACCAGTCGGGTCTGGTATGCATTGCCATTACTGATACGCACTGATTCTTAGATAATTACTCATATATTGGGATTCCTTGTCTTGCATACACTTGATTTTGAGGGACAAAGCATAAGACAGAACTCGTGGCTGTGCTAGCTGTGGGAAGGCATGGTGGAATTGATGCACTTTCATGTTTTGCGTGGAAAAGGCCTAGAATGATCTGGCTTGGAGTGTAAGAAAAGTTCTTCTGTGGGCTTTGAGGAGTTTGCTGCTGACAGCTTTCAGAAAAATGGCAAAAATATTGGCAAAGATTGCATAAATGACTCCATAAATTATTTAGAACAGAGACCAAAAAGTTCTGCCAGTTGTCCTATTTAAACTGCAGAATTCCTATAGTAATGCCCACCCGAGAAAACATTATTTGATTCTTTTTTGGAACACAAGGTCAGATTATTTCTTAGTATGACTTCTTTAATGGTGTGTTACCTGATGCTCTGTCTGTGCAGAACTGGCTGGTCTGACATTTGGGCATTTATGTCAGAGCCAAAACTTGCACAACAAGAAGACTAATTATGGCAGTAAAGTTTAGTAGACTTATGATAGCAGTTTTCTTTTTTTGTTCCCTGGGAAATAGATGTGCTTATACATTTGAGTGAGCTTTTTAGATTCTTGCACATTCTCTATTATTTTCTATAATTGTTGACATTAATTTAGAAAATGAAGTACTGAAACGCTTTAATGAGTTTCTCACCAGCACCATATGAAAGCTCCTATAAGGCATGTTTTTGCAGTTGTATTTTTCCAGCAAGTTGATATTTCTGAAAGGTAAGCAGAGCATTCTTTCATATGTGTTTGGCAGTAACTACTTCAATTTAAAAGGTCACTTTGTTCTTTCTGAACAGTGATTAATGGCTTAAAGCATATAAAAGATGCTGTCAGTGCACAAATAGATAATGATTTATTGCATTTTTAGAGAGCATAGCTCCAAATAGAAGAGACATAGTGGCTACTTCTGTTTAGTCCTTGTTACACATATTTGTGATGCCTAATACAACATTGTGTAATTCTCACTTACTGCCAGGAAAGTGGCGTTTCAGATACTGTTCCTTAAGAGCAGGAGTAGTAAACAAAATGATGATTGTCTCCTCTGTCTTAGTTTTTATTGTTCGAAATGTAGGGTGCAATTAATATTGTATTCCACAAAGGGTAAAAGCAGACTTGTATGTTTTAAGGCTAAAAATAGTTAGGCTGCTTTCTTTTTCAAAAAGAGGGAGAGAGATTGAAAGCAAGAGAGAGGCAGATTTCACTTAAATGCTGACGTCTATGAGGAACATGAGCCTACTTAAAATTGTTGTGTCAATATCTAATGAGGCCCTCCAAACACGTTTACTCTGCTTACTCTGGGGTTGCAAAGATTTATTTCTGATCTTGAGCTCAGTGTATTAACTGTTGCAGGTACTCATCAAATAAGCAGAGCACAGTCATCTGCCAAGGATATAAAAGAAATGTAGTTGTTACTTCTGAGATACTTTCATTAAGGAAATACTCTGATAAATCGTTCATGACATTAGAGAGACATGTTTCCTTCAGTCAGTCCAATTACTTACCTAACATACACTCAGATATATATAATCTTACATATAACCTTGATTTAGGTCCAGATCCAAACTCTGTGCAAACCAAATTTAAGAGTTTTCTTGTAACTTAGGACCTGATGTGGGGTCAGGGACTTGGCACTTAACTTCATTTTTAACTCTTGAAACTACCTGGTCTCAGGTAACTATTGGAATCTTATGAACAGCCCAATAGTACCTTTATTTGTTTAGGTTTTTAATCATATACCTTAAATTCTGTGCCCCTTAGAAATCTAACTTTGAATTGAATAAAGCTGTTAGCATTTTCCAAGGCTCTGGCCGGTGAATAACCGTTAGGCTCTTTGTTTAAGTGAAACCTTGCATCCTGGAGTTTACCTTGTATGCCCTTGCTGGCTGCTTATCTTGACTATGCATGTTTCCCATAAAAAGAAATTGAGCACTGTTGATTGAATGGAGCAGTTTGCAAGGTCTTGGCATAGTTGTTAATGACTTGAGAGCTTACAAGTAAAAGAGAACCGAAGGCTTAATTTGAAGGGCTATAGTTACATCTTGGTATTCCTTTACAAAAAGTACAGGGCTGTGGGAGAGAAGTATTTTCATTTGTTGTAGCTGTCTGTAATGAAGAGGTAAAAACATCTAGCATACCTTCCTACACAAGCTGATTTAAATGTAGATATTTTAGTATGTTAGGGTAAGGCTTATTTTGTTTTTTCTGAATATTCACGTTTTATAGTGACATAAATTTCACAGCTATTTTTAGTAAGAATAATGACATAAGAAGACCGTATCTCCAGTTAGCATAAATTGTCATGTCTCTGTTGACTTTTATTCAGCTGCAGCATCATACACTAGTTGAAGATCTGACCCATAGACTGCTTTGTATAGATAAATAAAAATTCTCTTTAGAGGATGGAACTTGCCATAGATAAGCAAAACCAGCACTGGGAACAGACAATAGGAAAATTCCATTTAATCATACAAGCTTCTGGTAACTGCATTGTTAAGGTTATTAATGCTAAGATCATCTAATCTTACTGCAAATTGATATAACTTTAATATTTGACATTTTTATTCATATAACTAAAATCTAAACCCTAGGTTGCAGTTCCCTTTTTCAGGGTTAAGGAGAGCTTTTTTTAATTCCACGATATATTTTCTTTATACAAAACTATTGCACGTTTTATTGAAGATTTTAAATCTTAAAATATTGTAGACTGTTGAGTATTGACACGACGGAGATAATTGTAGGATGATCTTTTGTGTCTAGGTAGGCATGCAAAAAGAATTCATTTGTTTAGTAGACCTACAAGAGTCATGTGTCTGTACCTGTGAAGAGATGTAGATGCAATTGGCTAAAAATGAGTTGTTGGTAGTTGGGTAATGGGCATGTGCTCTGGAGTCCTACCAAACATAATCACAGAATAATTTATTTTTTTTCCTAAATATAAAAATATTTCTTATCCCTCCCTATAAAAAAGACAAAAACAAATGGAGAAACTGACAGTACAGAGGAAACAGCAAAACTAAAAACTTGCAAAGTGCTCCCATAGTGCGAGCAAGGTTTTTCTGATTTTTTTTTCTAGTTAAAGTACTTTTAAGAATTACCAATGATTAATGGTAAGTAAAAAAAACAAACAAACAAACAAAAAAAAACCCAAAGGAGAATAATTTTAAAGATGACAGCATCTCTCATTGGAGGGGGTGGGGGGGGAATCCATCCAAACTCTTCAGCATTATTTTTTTTCTGTCTATAAAATCTGCACTGACTCACTGCTACTCAAAGCTTTGTAATTGTGCAGGTGAAGATGATGTTTTACAGTTGGCACATTTCCTTGTTCATATCTGTGAGTTATATATCATACATAGCAGATTATTTCTGTTAGAGGTCATAACTCGACTTAAAGCATTTTAAGAGTATTTAGCTTTGTGTGTTTGATGCAAATATCTATTGAGTATTTAGCTTTGTGTGTTTGATGCAAATATTCTGTTGCATGAGTGATTTTTTTTTTTTTTATTTGTTGTGTCTGTGTATTGTGAAGTTGATGTTAATGTGGTTCCCCCCCCACCGCCTCCCCTTCTTTCCTGTATTAACAAAGGCATACATATCGATATTAAAAAAACCTATCTGGAGTAGCTTGAATGATCTTAATCTCCCACAGACACATACTGTGGACGTAGTGCATGAAGTTTTTGACCATGCTAAAAGTTATAGAAATGTTCCAATGTACTCTTGAACTGTGTTTTCAGTCACATATATTTTGAACTCTCAGGTTTGTTATACTATGCTGGCCATGGCTACGAAAACTACGGAAACAGTTTCATGGTTCCTGTTGATGCTCCAAATCCCTACCGATCTGCAAACTGTCTGTGTGTGCAGAACATCCTCAAACTAATGCAGGAAAAAGAGACAGGACTTAATGTATTCCTACTGGATATGTGTCGGAAAAGGTATAATCTCATATTCATGAATAGTGAGAACCAACATTGGATGTTTGAGCCATGTTTTTACTTCATGGTAGAGGGAGAGGGTATAATGACTGTAGTTTTGGGAACCAACTGTGAAGTTCAGTTTATTCACTGCAGCAACAGATTAAAACTGAGCCTATTTTAAAAATGAACAAATAAAACTAAACAGTCACTTTGAGAGAATAGCAAGGGATCTTGAGAGAAAGCTGGACTTCACGCTGAGAAGTCTTTAGTCTAGTCTGAGAATTCACTGTACTTGAAAGTTCATGGTTCTGAGAATTCACAGCCTGCACCCAAGTGCTTTTAAAGTCAATAGGATTCATTCATAGACTTATTTTGCCTTTGGCCTTGGATGGAAATGTGAAGCTGGGGATTAGACTTTCTGTTTCCATGGGTCGATACTTGCCTCTTGATTTGAATGACGTTTATTTCTTCTTTTTTTGTTGTTGTTTAAAAGTTACAAAGAGTCAATCTTATTAGATAAAAGTGAAATTAGGTATCTTAAAGAAATAAAATGGCCCTTTCCCCTTGCATCATTAACCATCTTCATCATTACAGGGAGGAAGGAGAATCCATATGATCAAAGGCATGTTAATTTGACAGAAGGGCTCAAGTGAAGTGCTTATTTTAGAACTCTTCAGAGGCATGGATTTTGTGGACTGTTTTTATGCTGGGGATGTATCTTTATTTAGAGCTTAAAAATCAACTGCTTCATCGGATTTTTCTAAACAAAGTACTGTTTTCTTTCCATGTTAAGAGACTACTATACCTGATGAAACTTGCACTTGAAATCAGCTCTTCAGTCAGCACTTCTGAAAACTGGTCTCTAAGGAACGTTTCATAATAGAAAATTGCTAGTGCTTTAGTGTTCGTAGAGCCTCTAAACTTCACTGCTGATGAAATGCCAGTGTTCCAATTCAGCTTCACAATCTGCTGTCCCAACAGAAAATACGGTGACATAAGCCTCGTGTTAACTATGCAGACACCATGATTTGAAAATAAATTAAAAAAAAAAAAAAAGAAAAAACTAATATAGTTTTTGTTACAAGCTAAAATGGCTAGTTATCTGAAATAATTTTTTAAAAGATTAACCAATACAGAGTTTGGCTACAATATAGCATGCCCTTATTTGGGTAATGTGTGATATCTGACTGTGTCTTTACATTGTCTTCATGAAGAGTGTTGATGATGATGATTTTTGTCTTTTAGCAGTCAAGATTCATTCCAGAATTGTAGGGGAGAAAAAAATTACTCAGTTACTCTTTCTGAACTATGCTGTTTCGGTATTTTGAACAACTGTAGAGTTCGTTACTATTATTAGTTCTCAAATTATTGTTTTACTTTTTTGTTTCCATTTATTGCAGAAATGAATATGATGACACAATTCTTATCTTAGATGCTCTGAAGGTTACAGCCAACATTGTTTTTGGATATGCAACGTAAGGAAATTTTTCTCCTGCTATGCCACAGAGGTTTTGAAGCCAGAAATGACCACTGGGATTGTATAGCTAATCTTTTACAGAAAAATACTAACTGGGGTGTTAAAGGACCAGTAATTTATATCCATATCTGTGTTCTCAAACTATCTTTTTTACTTTGTTCTTTGAATCATTCCACAGTCTGTCTGACTGTGGAAATGCATATGTAATGATTCCCAGTATTTAACATTCCCATTCAGATACAGGGTGACACCAGTGAGAGAACTGCATTCAGCAAACTAGAGACTGCTGGACAGTGTTCCTGATCTAATGTTTAATGTAGGAGTGCTCTGCTCATCTAAGTATTCTTTATTAGAGATGGAAAAAAATGCAAAGAAAAAAGGCAGTTTTACCCTCAGACCCATTATGTTCTGTTTCTTTTTGCTGATGGGGAAGGGGGAGCTATGTCCTGTGTGTTCCTAATGGTACTTTCTGCAGTGTGAGCTTGTACAGAAGGTCAAGTACTGTGGAGCAGTTGATGAACTATAACCTGTGTGCTGTACCCTTTTCAGTCATGTATCTCCTCTGTTAATGCAAGTTAAATTTCTAGAAAAAAAGGTGTTAGAAATATACATCAATGAATTATTGGAGGAGTAGCATATAGATTGGCCCCTGTGTGTCTTATCCTAGGTGTAAAGAACAAAGTAACAACTGCAATTGAATCTATTTGAAGAGGTTACTTAAGCAGAAAGCTAAATAACCTCTCTCTATCAGTTTTCAAGTCAAGTGCAAAAGCTGTTGAATAGTGGTCAAGAGCTTTAATGGAAGTCTTTTATGAGAAATTTAAGCTCCTCATATAAACAGTTTGACATCAGCTCTGGTCTGTGGCCTGACTGTAAGTGAAATATTCCCAAGATGAGTTGCTTGCAAATGAACATGGAGAGCAGGTTGGCCATAGACACAGCCTGGTTTTCAAATTGTAGGGTTTCTTTCCCCCATTCCCAACATAGCTTTACTGCTTTTGTCCTCACGTTGATCTTAATCATGCAGATGTTTCAGTGTTTTTTCCGTTTCTGATATTGGTGATCTCATAGGTGCCAAGGAGCAGAAGCTTTTGAAATTCAGCAGTTGGGGCTGGCCAATGGAATCTTCATGAAGTTCTTGAAGGACCGTTTGTTAGAAGACAAGAAGATTACTGTACTGCTTGATGAGGTTGCAGAAGGTGAACTCCAGCTTACTGCATTAACAGTCTTCTCAGCCTACTTTACTAAAAACATCTTTGCCTAAATGTCGTTCTTCTCACGTTGAATGTCACTGGTCTCGACTGAGAAGAGTCTGGCTCTGTCTATTTTACTTTCCCTCATCAAGTATTTACACATATTGATAAGAAGTCCCCTGAGCCACGTTCTCTCCAGTCTAAAGTCTCGTCTCTCTCAGCATCTCCTCATACAAAAGATGCTCCAGTTCCCTCGTACTTCTTTCATATGAGAGGTGTTCCAGGCCCCTCATCTCTGTGACCCTTCACTGCACTCTCTCCAGTATGTACGTGTCATTCTTCTACTGGTGAGCCCAGCACTGGACCCAGCACTGCAGATGTGGCCTCGCCAGTGCTGACCAGAGAGGAAGGATCACCTGTCTTGGCCTGCTAGCAACGCTATTCCCGTTGGCTGCCTTTGCCACAAGAATGCATTGCTGGCTCATGGTCAGCGTGGTGTCCACCAGGTCCCCAAGGTCCTTCTCTGCAGAGCTGCTTTCCAGCGAGTCGGTCCCCTTTCTGTATTGGTGCATGGGACTATTCCTGCCCAGGTGCAGGACTCAGTGTTTCCCATTGTTGAACCTCATGAGATTCCTCTCTGCCCAATTCTACAGCCTGTCCAGGTCCCTCTGAATGGCAGCACAACCGTCTGGTGTATTAGCTAATCCCCTCAGTTTTTAATCATCTGCAAACTTGCTGAGGTTGCACTCTGTCCTGTCATCTAGTTCATTAGTGATGATGTTAAATAAACAGCTTTGGCCCCTTTATGGACCCCTAAAATACTCCACTTGCCTCCAATTCTTTAGAAATCCCCTCCAATGGCATTATTCACATTCTTGAAATTAGTCACTTTAATTAGGACCTTATTGAATCAGAGCTGTGATATTGCTTGAACTGGTTTTGCAAAACGCGTGAACATGTTGACTAGGACTCATGCAAAACCCTCAGGATTCTCTGCAGGCATCTGGCATGCTGTTTCAGCCTGCAGTGAATGAACAGCTGAGCAACAAATATTTCGAAAACCGCAAGTTTTTGTGGCTGTGCTGACGCTGGCATAACCATAGTAACCACACAACATTGCAGTGATGTATTTAACGTAGTTAGAATTTCAGCAGCATTGATTTTGAAAGAAACTATATGCATCTTATTTTTAGATATGGGCAAGTGTCATCTTACCAAAGGCAAGCAAGCTTTGGAGATTCGCAGCAGTTTGTCTGAGAAAAAGGCATTAACTGATCCCATTCAACAAACTGTATCTTCTGCAGAGTCTCTGGCACGGAACCTACAGTGGGCCAAAGCTCATGGTATAGTACAGTCTACTTTTAGATGATCCTACTAGCATGATGGGAAAAATAAGAGGATGTACTTCCTTAATAATCTCTAGTCTATGGGTTGTGATATTGAATGGAAATGGAAGAAATTCAAGTTCATATCTGCATTTTCATTAGTATGTTCAGATCTTGGAAATTTTTGTGTTGGGGTTTACCTCTATATGAGATTGTTATGAACAAGGTGACGTGTAGAATTCATCCTGAGTAAGTAAGTATATTTAAGACAGCTCAAACACTGTAGGGGGGGACTTAAATGATGTCTCCCTCCTGGGATAATCTCCCAGTAGTCTGTTTGTGTCTAACAATGACACTTTTAAGACATCATTAATCTCATTGTAAAGTCATCACCTAAAATAGCCAGGTGAACTGTATGGTAAAAGTGCGTGATGAATAGGAGTTTTTAATGTATACAACTAAGAAAACTAAAATAAGGGTGAGAACAGTTCCAGGCTTTCTAGACTTCTTTTAAGAAGGGCAGTGGGTTTAAGACCTTTTTATCTTTTTCACCTAAACATATTGGAGTACATTTTAAAATTTCTTTCACAGATTGGGCAGCGGGTCAGGGGTGGCATTTTTAAGACTAGTCATGTAGGCAGACTCTTTCACAGATGTAGATTTTTATTTGTGGAATCAAGCCCTTAATTCTTGTTTGTTAAATTATTGAAATGCAAAACAAAAATTATAAAGACATAATGTTATCTTACGGTTTATTTGTTTTAAGCCATGCATAGAAGAGAATATGTTTGGAATTTGGGAAGAGAATAACCTTTATATTTGTATAAAGGTATGTCTATGATAATGTTAAGTAATCCACTTCCAGTGGGAGTAGAAAAATCAGTACAAAGTATACAGACACACAGTGATGTCATTGACCCTTGAGCACTTGCAGATATATTCCTATGGATTGAGAAAGAACCACAATATAAAGAAGAACAATGCTGCAGGCTAAGCTTTGTGAATGTGTGCATAGGCTGCAAAAGGAAAAAAATGAACCTGAAACTTCTTTTCTGTGAAATCCAAAGGTTCTTATAATGCGATAGCTGAGTCATATATGTTGGATAGAGACCATATCAACCTTACTGGTTTGATTACAGATACGTAAATGATTTATTGGGTCAGTAAGCTATATCCTAGTTACAGTAAATGTTGCCTTGCTAATTGCACAGAGATTGGAAAGAAACCTGCGAAGCGGAAGTGGAGTCAGCTCTCTCTGGCAGTGTCTGCCAGTTACCGTGTTATACTAGCAAACAGTATTGCTGCCTGGTTAGCTTCTAGGTAAATATGTAAGTGATAGGTAGAGGGAGGGCAGGAGGAAGAGTTCTATACCTTTTAAAACTTTTGAATTAAAAAAAAATAAAAAAAAAATAGAAAATGCATATGCTAAGTTTTATTTAGAATGTCATGATGTGTTATTTATTTGCAGAGCTTCCAGAAAGTATGTATCTTGAATTCAAATGTGGTGTTCAGATTCAGTTGGGGTTTGCAGCTGAGTTTTCCAATGTCATGATAATCTACACACGAATAGTAAAGAAGCCACCTGAAATAGTAGTTTGCAGAGCCTACGTTACAGACTTTGCACTCGTAAGTGCTTTCTATTGATGTCTCGGTGATCTCTCTTCACTGAAGCTGAAAACTGTCTGGTCTATCCACGTCAAACTGCATCTTTTGTAATAAAAAGGGTCTAAACTGTTAAAATGAGGTGCTTACATGTGTGTGTGTACACACACGTTTACTTTCTTTTTAAAGGCATATCTTTATATATATATAAAAATACATTAAAATTAATCTGAGGTCATCTTTTTCAGTCTCTCTTGTTTTTTGTTGCCTAATATGAAGTATTTGTTATATTTAAAGAAGTTAAATGTCACTAGCTCCTATGTGAGCTAAGGACACATCTACCCTGCAGGACAAGGTTTCTTAGGCTTTAGTTTTACAGTTCTTTGCACCTGGGTGATCCTGTCCAGTTCCATTGATGTTACTCAGCTGATCACAGTAAAGTGAAGGATAAGAGTAAACCAGAAAGCTCCTTGGGGCAAAAAACCTGTCTTTTTTGATGTCTATGAAAGAGGGCATGGGGCAGAAAACATTTTTAGATAGAACAAATAGGACATTTCTGATGCTTTATGAATAAAATATTTGAGTTAACATGCATAATAAATACATGTATTTTTAGCCCACAGAATTAGTGTTGAAGTTAGTTAAAAAAAAGCAACCCTGAAGCAAGCACAGCAAGTTTGACAGGAACCATCAGCAAAAGAGGGTAACCTACACAAATGTAACCCCTTCTGCCTGTGACTAGCAGTGGTTTCAGCAGCTTTTGCAAGTAATCCAAGATTGGTGTTTTCTTTCCTTTTAAGAAGAAGAAAATGCTGACTTTTTATAAAGAAATAGTGCTAACTATTTTATGATCTACAAATTCTGTACCTTCAATTATGTTCTCATTTCTTTCTTGCTACAGGACCTGGATGTGGATCCTAAAGAGGCCAATAAAGGAACTCCTGAGGAAACCGGAAGCTATTTAGTATCCAAGGACCTTCCCAAACACTGCCTCTACACCAGGCTAAGTTCACTGCAAAAACTAAGGGTTAATATATGTTATTCCTCACAAGTTTGTTCAGATAATCTAGATTAATACTGTTGCTTTCCAATTCTGTTGAGGTAGCTGTGTGTTGTCGCATAATAAGTAACATGTTCTTTGGAGGGAAAAAAATGGCTAATAGCACAATTTAGTGAGTTTAGTTTCTTAGATGAAAAATAAAAGCCAGGGAATCAGTGCATATGCAGTCCTGATACCGTCGTGCAAGGCACTTTGTGTTTTCTAGGCCTGTACTGAACTTTGCCAAGATGATTATTTTTTGTGAAGATCATCTGTTGCACACTCTGGGGATGCTCCTATGCCCTGTAGTACAAGAAGAATGTGACCTGAAGCAGAGCTGCATCTTACAAAGGCATAGTAGGAGATGAAAAGGTTATGTGTCATCTCCTTCCATTCCAACCTGTGCTCTTGGGCATGCAGTTTTTGAAAGGTTCTCACTTCAGCATACTGTGGCACTGTTAAGTTTATCTCTGTGTCTTTGTCATGAACATCTGTGCTGGACGTCACTTGGTATCTCTTCTTCAGTGCTTTTGGCAGCTGGTGTAATACAAGTGCTTCTAGAAATAAAGACTATCAGGTGAGCAAGTATTAACCAAAAGAGGTCCTCAGTAAACAAGTCTTGCCTAATACATGTCTTTAGCTCCTGAAAACGTTAGTCTCCTTCTCCGGTAGACTGTGCCTCTGTGAGTGTTTCCTATCTTGTTTACTTGGGGAAGAAGAGTAACATTTTTTTTCTCTCCACCCCTCCCTCCCCTTCCTCTTTTGCAGGAACACTTGATCTTCACTGTGTGCTTGCACTATGAGTATCCAGGAATAGAAGATACAATGGATGAAAGAAAGGAAGTTAACGTTGGGAAGCCCCTTATTGCTAAATTAGGCCTTCATCATGGATTAAAAAATAATAACTGTCTCCAGACCTGTTGCATGGCTAATAATCCTTTTCATAACCGAATAGAATCAAGTCCAGTGGCAACTAAATACTATGTCCCTAGTCATTGCCAACCAAATTCATGTCCAGGCATTTACCATCCAAACCATATTTGCTCAGACAGCATCAGGCAACCAGAGGCGTGTTCTTGCAATGGAACCTCAAGGATATTAGCTTCAAAACATGAAGTACGGCATTACTCACCCCCTGGGGAAAACAGTAACGTACCAGTAGAGACCACTGATGATACTGTTGAACTGGAATTCCTTCTCTCTGACAACCTCAGATTCTCTAAACAGCAGTAGCTATGACGTGTTCAGAATAGACCCAAGTATCATCCTTGAATAGGGAACCTTCCACGCTGCTTATCCGTCTTCAGGAGTTTGGGGGCTTCAGGACAAAGGGATTGGAGCATCTAGAGGTGGTACTTGGAGTGAGGTTATGATGAAAGTTTTTCAGATCCAGAGAGACAAAACTGGACTGATAGATTTAGGAATGAAAAAGGCATGATTTTTGGTTTTTTCTCCTACCATTTGATGTTTGGTACAGGGAAAAACCTGAACTCCTCAGATTTTCCTGTTCTGTTCTCTGGCAGTCAAGCAGCTAACAGAGGCAGTCATGCATTTCTGGGAGGAAGCTGCCTGTCTCTGTTAGGGGATGAATGCATAAAAGTCTGGCTGTGATGTCAAAGTTTCTCTTGAGATAGTAAAGCCTTGGATCTTCCCAGCTGCTTCTGCAATACCCACTGGAATTACAAGATTACTGTGAATGTGTTTTTCATAAATCTTCTGTTTTCAGAGAGGAATTGCTCATCCTATACAAAAACAAGATAAACGTGTAGCTGTCAGAGGAAAAAATGTTGACAGAATTAAGCAGGAAAATGAATTTCCATGTCGTGTATGATTTAACATGATTTTTAAAAATCCAGTAGCCCCAAAATGATAAATACATCTTTCTCTCTTCCATCTTTCAGTTTCAATTGTTCAATATCCAGGGATTTCTTTTTACATACTGCATTAAAATAAGGTTTATATGTTGTAACAGCCTCCTATTGAGCATATAAGATGACACATAACCTAAATGAGCTGAGCAAAGAGGGAGCTTTTACAGAAGTGAAGATACTGTGCTTTAATATTCCAGTGTTAAGAATATGTCCCTTTCAAGTCTCAGTTTCTTTCCTTCCTCATGTATGTATTATGATCAGTCACTGACATTCCAGTCCCTTGGTTGTAGCTAATAATCAGCTTTGACTGTGTTCTCCTCTCATGGTCAGATGTCCAGTGTCTGGCAGCACCTGACGGATGGATGAAGAGCTGTGCAAGAACAAAACCTGAACTGAGTAAACTGACATTACCACTTTTTTTTTTCCTTTTTATGATAATCTTTCTCTTGTGTAACACATTTCAGAAATCAGATCAGCAAAATCTTGAAAGGCGGTCTTTTCATGTTCTGGAAGAACAGTAAATGGAAATGTGAGGGAAAAGTGCCTGTTCATAGCAAGCCAGGTATTGTATAGTTAGTCACTCAGTAAGAGACGCTGAAGGCTAAAAATGAATGGGCAAGATGAGTGAACACTTTGGGGTTCTTCAGGCTGGAAGTACAGGGATGGTGTTCCCGGACACCAGCTGTTGCTTTTCTCTGGCAATTTTTAAAAAAAAACAAACAAAAAAACCCCAAACAAACCCTACTCAGTTGTTTTCCAGGCCAAATGAATTTATATTCATTCAAATAAAAATGCTGAAAATCTACCCTAAAACTGTCAGAATCCAAGATAAAGCTTCTAGCCCACACAAACTTACGAAAGATAAAGCAACTTTAAATGCAGTCTGCTGAAGGTGAGGGACAAGCGCTTCATGTCACGACCTGACACTTAGTATATAGCCCTACATGTGTGCATTTGCTCCGGAGCTGAAAGGTGGAGTTCCTCTCTCCACAGACGAGGTGCCAGAAGCCAGCTAGTCTTCCAGGTCCTTCAGCCTCTTGAATGCCAGAATCTCGCTATTAGAGGCAGAGGCACCTTCAGAAGACAGTTGATCCCCTGCTGAAAGGCAAGTGAGCTGCTTTCATACGGTGCTTTATTGCTTCGCTGAACAAAGGGAACAGATACGCCTAGCTTGGGCTAGCTGCCAGGCTTTTTACATGATGGAAAACTTACTGATCTGTGTTTGGGAAAGGGCAGTTTTGCTCACCAAACTTTTGCATGTTCAGGTTGAGTAATTTGGTCAAAAAAGAGAACGTTAATTTTTTTAATGTTTGGGTTTGTTTCAAAATACTGAAGAATCTGTGACTTGCCTGTGTGTATCTGCAGACGAGTATGAGAACACTGATTAGGTCTTTAAAAGTCTTGATGCTTTTAAAGCATGAAAATAATCAGGGTGTGAGGTAATTAAAATTCAAGGGAACTTTCAGATATGGGTAGTAGTCTCTCCTGCCCTGGTAATATTGATAAGCAGTATTGCTTTAATTAAGATCCTCATCGTGAAATAATTTTTTATTTTAGAAAAATTATCACGGCACTTTTCATTAAGTAGCAAAAATTAAAACTGAATCTCATCGATGTGGACAAAACAGTTTAAATCTTCAGTTGAGAGTGCTGCCTTCTGGTGGGATCTGGTAGTCTTACAACACATTGGCTGGACACTGAGGGAGGTGGTGTATGTGGTCATGACAAGTTTCAGATGGGAATGCTAACGCATAATTAACTAGATCTGTTGATCTTCAAATTCATCTATGCTGAAAGGTGGATATGTGTATGTGGATATTAATGTAGTTATTTCCAGAATGACAGCCATACTTGAAGCAATCTGCAAATGGCTTGAGCTTCTGATTTTTCTCCTTTCTCCTGGAGGGTATTAAATAGTGAATATTTATTGATGAATGAGGTGTACCTGTGCATTAACTATCCTGTGCAATTGACTTACAAATCAAAAATTACAGTTTGAGACATGGTCTGGTACTGTAATGCTTAGCTAATACTTTGTCACAGTTTCCTAATTTGTATAAAAGCTTATTCTGTTTCTTACTGTGTAATAAATTGTTGTCCACAAAACAATACATCTGTGCATATGTAGTTGCTACATTTGTCTACTCCTCCCAGTTTAAAAAGCCCAAAACTTTGTTAAAACAAAGCATATAATAAAATAATTTCATTGACAAAACAGAAGGGGAAATCTGAATCATGAGCTTCAGCTCAAGTTAAACGTATCTGCACCCTGGGCCTATACCGGTTTCACAAACTACACACTTCCAATGCTTGTCTGTTTGCAGGCGCAGTCCGTCACGGCACGGGAAGGGCTTCCAGGAGCAGCAGTGCTGACGTGAGGAGCTGTCTCCTGGCATGATTTAAAACGAACTGTGGGCAGTCAGCTGGTGCATTGCGGTGGAATAGCCGGTCAGCACTCGGTGAATTTTCTGCTACTAGAGAGCTCTAACGTACATTGACTAGTTCTCAAGCTTGGTACGTGGTCCGATGGTACGCAGTCTTTGTCAGCCTGTGTAGGAACTGATTAACCTTTGAGGATCTATGCCCGAGATGCTTGAAATGTAACTATATATGAACATGGTAAAGAGAACATCACAGAACCGTAGAGATTGGAGGGGGACCCGTGCAAATCATCTGACAAAACTCTACCTGTGGCAGCAGGGTCTGTGGAGGAAAACTTCATTGTTCTGAGCCCTCCTTGGAAAGGGAGTGGTGATGGAAGGGCATTTTCTTATTGCATCACTGCCTTTAGGGACTGCTTTTACTGTTTCAGTCATTGGTATTAAGGGTGAAATATTCCTGTTCTTAAGGGCAAGCTGCAAGAGGCATCCATTTCCTTTGGCCCATACCCAGTAAAGCACTTTAAAAGTTCAGCATGCATAAATTAAGCCAACATTTAAATCCCGGTGAAATCAGTGGGATTAAAATACATGACTAAAGCTAGGCATTTGTTAAAGCTCTCTTTGGCTTGTGATGCCCTTTCTGAAGTGAAGCCTTGGGGTTTTTTTTTCCTGAAGTGCAGTTGTTTGGGGATAATACTTATTTTTTGCTTGAAGTATCTTCTAGGCCAAGTTAAGTTTGCTGTCTGTTTAATCCATAGCTGTAGGGTTTTGTATAACATAGGTGTTTGTTATTTGGTTTTGGATGTTGAATAGGTTTGGAAGAAAGGTTTTAAGGTAATCCAAATAAGCTCAGGTTTCTCTGGCAAAGGAAGAGTTCAGAAAGGCCAGTACACTTCTTCCATTTTCCTTCCCCACACTGCAGTAAGGTGGGGTAATTTAAATGCAAGAAGCTATCATTAATGCAGCATTAAACTTCTGAGAGTGATCCTATTTCTAGTGAGTGATAGGAACAGAGGAGCCTGAGAGGCTTATAAAGAAAGAGGTCTCCAAAATTAATGGCTTGGGATTCATTTGGTCTTTCGGTTTGGCATTCTGAATTTCATGTCCTCGGCCTTTGCTGACTGCTGGCCGTGCCCTTTTCCGATCCATAGAAGACAGTGCTGGGACTTGGCATGGCACCAGCTGCCACTGGCTTTGGGTAAGCATCCTCTTGTGTATTTCTGTGTTGTGGCAAACCACCAAAGGAGGTCCGTACCGTTACAAGCAGCAAGACATTTGTATTGTCCTGTATGAGCATCTTTCTCTGCCAGTCCACTTTGTTTTCTGTCTTCTCCACTTTGTACGAGTTCTGTAGGGCAGAAGATGTCTCTCTTGAGGTGTTTCTTGAATAGCACTCTAACATCATGATGCTGTTGGTTGGTTTAGTCAGAAGGATTTTACAGTTCTGCGTAAGTCTGTCCCAGTGCACTGCCAGCCGTTTGTCACACACTGTGGGAATGTCAGAACAGTTGTTACATTGTGAAGGCATCAAGTAGCCAGAATATCATTTTGGAACTCGAGTTGACCCTGGTTAGAAGTCTTAACTGACGTAATTCTCTGACCTGATTTTTGGCACAGCTGAGATCTGGAACCTTCTTGTGGTAGAGATGATCGGCTGGTGTTCCTGGATTGCACTATTTAACACCAGAGGTCACGGAAACCAGTGAACTTCATACCTAATGTTGAGATTGTGGGAAGATGATAGCCAAGTACCATGGGTGAAGGTTTATCCTCGGTGTAGTTCACGTAGTGCATTGACCTAACAGAGTGTTTCAGGTTCTCTTTGCCCAGGATGAGACATTATTTCTCTCAAAGTGCAACTATTTGAACAGCAGGAGGTATGTGAATACCCTTCCGTCTTTTGACTTGCTCAAGCCACTTCCTCTTGCAGTCCAATCAAAGCACTATTCATACTGGATTGGAGAAATAACTTCCACAGAAAGGGTAGGAGTGAATTTACCTTCTGTATCTACCTAGAGCTCTGCAAGCTGCCTCCTCAGTAAAACAACCTTTTATCTTGAGAGCCCTTAAACTGTCTCTGGCTACAGAAGACTATCTGCACTGTGTGACTCTTCACCCAGAGATTTCAAGGCTGGTTTTGCTGTCTCTGTAGTTACTGCTTTTGTTCATGCATCGACTACTTTTCCTCATTCTGTCAGCTAATTAATAGCTTTGGCAGGTCTCACATACATTAAGCTTCAGGGCTGTGTTCACCTTGACATATATTCCTGACTGCTGTAAGTATAATGCATTTCAGTATTACTCCTTCCTTGCACAGAGTTGTAATTCAGGTAGAGTAAGATCTGCTCACTTGTTGCGAGTGCGGCATTTTGAGATCCAAGGTGTTTGCTATGAATTGGAGATAGGTTTAGGGTATCAGGTGTGGGAGGAGGGGTTGGGAATTTGGGGGGGTTGCGTTTGTCTTTTTTTTTTAAAGTCGGATCGTCCTTTTAGTTTTGTAATCGCAGTAGTCTAGAAATGGAGTAAGAACACCTCCATGTTCTGGAAATGACGCAGGCATCTAATTTCTAAGGTAGAACTGCTGCAGTTTAGTCATACCAGACTTATTTTAAGAGCTAGTAAGACAAAATGCTGTCTCCCATCCTTGTTGTGGCCACCCACCGCACCATGAGCATGAGACCAGGATCCCTGTGGGTGTGCGTTACCACAGCGACCGGCCTCCGCACCGCATCTGCATCTGCGGCGGCGGATGCAGGAGGAAGTGACTAGGACTTCCCCCTCCGTTCCTTAGAGAGAATCAGTCATTTGCTAGCGCCCTGCTTGCGTTTTTCAAAGTCAGTTGAAATTAGTATGGAAAGTCCTCAACCTGTTAGGCAAATGACTTCGCTACACATAGGATCAAACAGCTCTCGGATGTTTCCTGGGCTCGCTCACGACTCAGCGTGGTGGTTAGGATTTGCTTCGCCTCTCTAAAGGTGAGGCAGCTCTGCTTTCTGACATCTGGCAAGAGCATGTATGTTGGGCATGCATGGTAGGACAGCACAGGTTAGGCTGTGGAGGCAGGCACGTCTCTCTCACCGATTACCAGCGGGCAGCCTAGAGACCTAGAGAAGCTTATCTGTCTAGCCTCTGCAGAGCTGAAACTGCTCCCGTTAACTCCCCTCTGAATGTGCCCTTTTTCAGTGCTGTCGGTATTTAAAGCGGTCCCAGGATTCTTCTCTGTTCACATCCCATCTTCTTCGCACCGGTCAGCTTTTCTCCTTTCTTTTCCCTCCTGTTGAGTGCCTCACAAGACCAACTGAGGTTTGGTCCAGAAATTTCTAAGAACTGCTTTGAGACTGTCAGAATGTACCAAATTTGACTTTTCTTTTTGTCTGTAAGAAGCATAACGGTCTTTCAAGGAAGTACAGACTAGCTATAAAATACTGATTTGCTGGTCCTCAAAGTTTTGTAGGTTTTGCTTTATGCCTCTCTTAGTGATATGCAGAAAACTGCTGCAGACTCTGTTTGTGCTGCAGCTGTGAAGAAAACAATCTAATGGCTGTTTCAAACAAAATATCAGCTCTGCTTTTAGTGGAAATGATGGGTTCATTTTAATCAGAAAATAGCTGTGCTTTATGCCAAGCTATTTACCTGTCCTGGCAGGTAGAGGACTGCAGCTGTTTGCACACTACCTTGTAATCACAGAAATGATTTGCTGGTTAAGGGTGGAGTGGGTTTTGCAGCACACAAATCGGAGGTAGGACTTGTTACACATGGCAGTGGGAGACTCCCTGCTCATTTCTGCCTTACTGTCTTCACTGGCGTAATCCTGTTTGTAACACGGCAGCCCCCCCCCGTGTTACCTCTGATGGGGTAAAGGGAGCAAACCATTTGCTAGCTGTGTGCAACATATGTTGTTTGGCTCTTCTTTTTTGAGGAGTGTTTCTTGTTCCCATGGGGTCAGATGAGACAACTGTGAGGCCAGCAGAAGCAGTTTGTAAATGTCGGTGAAACCCACGTTAAACTGTTCTGTACTGTATGAAGCATAGACAAGAGAGAGAAAACTCTGTTTCTGGAGCCCTTCAGAAAAAATGGCAATGCCCAGCTGGCATAAAACTGGCGCCGGGCGCAGCCTTGTGCCCACTGCCCCTCCGTGACCTCCCTGTTACTGCCTCTCCCCTGGAAGCTGCTCTAACCTCAGGCTGAGATCAGCAAGTCACAGCCAGCTCCCCGTGCCCCTCCTGGGCTTCTGAGGCAGTTCAGAGTGGTGAAGAAACAGGTACTTCATACGCCCCCACTGTAAATGCTGCCGTGTAATAAAGGACTTCGGAGGTACAAAAATTGCAAGTGCTAGAACTCGCCCGCTTGCTGGGAGCTAGGCTTTTGTCAGACACAGCAGGAGAAAAATGCCTGCAGAATTGCATTATTAACAGAGAAACATGAGTGAAATAAATACTCGTTTGAGTGCACCGAACGAATTAAGTCGTGAACTCCTTTACCTGATGAGCCAATGTGATAAATTAAATATCCTGGTACCACCTAAAGCCATAAATTCTAAGGATGGTTTTTGAAGAACTGTATAGGTTGTTAATAAGTTTAAGAATTATGGAAATATTTTTGCATTATAACCCCTGGTTACTGTGTACCGTATTTGTTTAAAAATAAGTTTGTGTGCACATATATATATATATGATTTTCATTGTTTTAAATGGGTCTTAACACAGTGCAACATTTTCTGTTATTGAAAGCATGCAAGATACAATGTGAGTTGTAGAGCACTGAAGTGTATTGCAAACAACCACCGAACTCTCATCCTCCTTTCCATCGTGGTCTGTTTTTCAATCGATACCCTTTTACAAAATCCGCATCTGTGCATCTGTGTCTGTTACTGCTGCCTGAGCATTCATTGATTTCGCAAGCACCAGCACCGTTCCTTTTGAGAAGCCCCAGGACACCTTTAGGTGATCTGTTTATCCACTGAGTTTCCAAGTTCTTGTTGACGTTCTTTCTCCAGCCGTATCTCTTTGTGTCCAGCACACTGGGCTCACATTGCAGGGACTAGAGCCAGATTCCTGCTTGAGAGTTTGTAGGTCATCTTCTGTTTCTGGTGGATGTATGAACCTTTGGCAGCGGAAGCCCTTGTTCTAAGGCTGACCTGGAGACAGAGTTTCATCTACGCTGCTCTGCAGTTAACGAATAGTTACAAAACCTCCTAGTCTGTTTGGTGTTTAATATTAAACTCTGCCATTTCATTTCACAATAAATAGCACTTAGAACGCTCCTTTTTCCACGAGACTTGTTTGTACGAGCTTTGGCTGAAGAAGTTTGTTAGCTTACAGTCTTCCTGTGTAAAGGCAGCACTTGACTGAAGTAGGTATGTTCACTGAAGTTTGGATCATGGATGGATGGAAGAGGTCGCAGCCCATCTGCACCTTATTCTTTGGCATCCTCTCTCAACTGAGGCACTGCTTTACATGAAAATAATAGACAATCAGATGTCCATTGCTTTTGGTTTGGGCATATTCGGCTCAGATCTTCAGCACTAAATAATGTACAATAAATTAAACTCTGAAATTCGTGTGGAACTGTAAGTTTCCACTCACTGGTGGTCCTCCAAACTTGGCCTCTAGCTTAGGACTGACGTTTCAAAGCTGAATTTCTTGGAGGTTTGGCTTCCATTCAACTTTACAGCTGTTTGTGAGGTCATTCATTCTCTGGGATGCAAAAATAGATTTCTAGAGTGCAAATTCTACTTAGCATGCAGCAGTTTTCATTTCACTTCTCATGTGAGAAAGTTATTACTATTAAAACACCCCCTGAAGCAATACCAAAAAATTGGTCGGATTCAGACTGTATTACTGAGGTTGAGACTGGTTACTTCGCTGTTTCTGAAGTTACTCGTGATGAAGACAAGAACTAGTATAAAAAAAACCAAACATTTAGCAAGAAGGTTTTGTGTCAAAAAGACGTTTCTGCCTGCATCTATGTTCTGCCAAAAAACCATACTGGTTGTGATGAAAAATTGTCATTAATATCTTCAACCCAAAAGCAAATTTCTGGAAAGGGAGAGAATAGTTCAGGTTGAACAAAAAACCCAATTCCAGTTCTTGGAGACGACCTCCTGCCTGCAGGGAGGCTCGTGCTGCTGGGGCTTAAGGAGCTGCCCACTAAGCTTGTATTCACCAAAGAGTCCGTGTGCTGGTTTTAGCTCAGTGCCCAGGATAGCTGGGCTGTGGACGGGACTTGAATGGGTGTTTGACTTAATTACTGCTATGTTAAGTAATGATACTGTGTTCTGCAGCGTCCTTCTCTCTGGGGATGTAAAGTAAAAACCTGGTTTTGTTCCCATCGTAACAGCAAGTTTGAATCTGCAGCACTTGACAAAAGAAAGCGCTTGGCCTCTGGTCTGCAGTGGCCTACAGCTCTGCTCTCCTCCGCAGCTTGCATGGCAGAGGCCAGGAAGGGGTGTCTTTTTGGAGAGCTGCTCACTTCTGCAGTGCCAGTTCACGTTGCTTTTAGTCATTTGAAGTGACTGACTGTTAATCCTAACTGACCTGTTTCTACAGCACAGAGTCCGCAGGCAGCATCCAGCAGGCAGGCTGAAATAAAGGACAGCGTCAAAAAGCATCTGCCCCCGCTCCCTCAGCCCCGGGGGCCGGAGACCAGAAGCGCTGAAAGTGGCCAGCGTGAGGTGATTAATGCCACTGCAACCGCTTTGCAGAGAAATTAACCTGAACGTTTTTCCTTTTGCCTGATACACTTCTTCTGAATAAGCTTTTCAAAAGACTTGCTTTATGCTCTGTCTGTGAATGTATAATTTAATAGCCCATCATTCTTAAGAGTATTTGGCATTTAAACATGTCTACAAAATAAATGCAAACAGATACAGATACCCTACATGGTATATAAAGTAATTGCTGCTACATGTTAGCTTACAGTGTCACTCTCCATTTCACTGCATTGCAAAACTAGGCTTGCAGATTTCGATCCCCAAAATTGAGTCATGTAATAAAATTTGTCTCATAGAGCCAATTATTCTGATAGCGTACTTGTACATCGAAAGCAAGAAATTTTTTTTTTTCCAGGTTTGCTGTTTTAAGCGTCACTGAGCAGAGGTCTCTGTGTTCTGCCACTGTCTCTAAGATGGTCAGCAAGCTCCTGGTGGAAAAGCCCAGGGCCGGGAGTCAGGGTACCGGCGTCCACGCCAGACCGGACCAGACGGCCCAGGTAATCGTGGAGTCCTCTAAAACAAGAGGCGCTTTTGGTGTGCGAGGCTGTAACAGTCCCTTTCTTGTCATCGAATGCGTGGTGGTGTGCGTCTCTGGAGAAAAGCGATCCTTCAGGAGGCGGAGTTCGACGCTGTGTTGGTTCCGCGCACTCACACGCTCTCTAGCGGGTGAGCAGACGCGAACCGCTGGGGACGGCGGGCGCAGGCCTGGGAGGGGCTTCCCTTCGCCGGCTGTGACGCAAACCCACGGTTTCCAGCACCCTTTGCCCTCAGCAGCCGTGTCCTGGGTCGGGCTGGGACGGAGCTGACGGCCTTCCTAGCGGCGGGCCCAGGGCCGTGCGTTGGGTTCGGTAGGAGGAGAGTGCGGGTGACGCCCGGACGTTCTCGGCTGTTGGCTCGGTCGGGTTCGGGCTC
>JAVKLA010000074.1:83661883-83694805 GCA_034782735.1 Sagittarius serpentarius
ATTATTATTATTGTCACTTTAGTGTTGTTATTAGTGTCATTGTTAGTTTCTTCTTTTCTGTTCTATTAAACTGTTCTTATCTCAGCCCACAAGTTCTACTTTTTTTTCCCCCAATCCCCCATCCCATCGCACTGGGTGGGGGGGAAGTGAGTGAGCGGCTGCGTGGTGCTGAGTTGCCGGCTGGGGTTGAACCATGACAGCTGATAATGCAAATGGCAAGGAAAACCTAGACTTAGGAGGAATTGCGAGTGCCTCACGTTACTTTCATGAAAGTCTGGGTATCTTGCTGTAATCATAGTGTATGTGGGAGAGGGTAGGAGGGAGTGTAGGGGAGGGGACAGGAAGAAAGTCACTGAAGAGAAATGTGTGCCTAGAGTGAAATGACTAGGTCACAGTCTGTGAAGCTGGTGTATTACTATAGCTTTGGGTGTAATAATCTGACTGTACACATACACTGGAACACTGTTCTGTAATGTGTAATTTCTGAAAATATTACTTCAGAAGTGAAGTAACACCTTTTTGCATGGCATATGTCAACATACGCTTATTTCCTGTAAAGGCTGTGCTATTAGATCTTAAAATACTGAGGTGATGACTTTCTGCTTATTTTACAGATTTGCCTACAATCAAATACATGACCATGGGGGATATGAAGACCCCAGATTTCGATGACCTTCTTGCAGCCTTTGACATACCAGACATGGTCGATCCAAAAGCAGCTATTGAATCTGGACATGATGACCATGAAAGCCACATAAAACAAAATGCTCACACAGATGAAGATTCTCATGCCCCATCATCATCTGATGTTGGTGTGAGTGTCATTGTGAAAAATGTGCGTACTATTGATTCTTCCGAAGGAGTGGACAAGGATGGCCACCATTCCACAGGCAATGGCTTGCATAATGGCTTTCTAACGTCATCAGCTCTTGATAGTTACAGTAAAGATGAAGGGAAGTCACTTAAAGATGATGGGTCAGCTTCTGAGACTACACTGAAGGATTCAGCTTTCAGCCAGTTTAGCCCAATATCAAGTGCTGAAGAATTTGATGATGATGAAAAAATTGAGGTGGATGACCCCCCAGATAAAGAGGAGATGCGTGCAAATTACAGAGCAAATGTCTTGGCAGGATCTGTATCTCAGCAGGAATATGACAAACTAAAGGCACTTGGAGGGGAGAACTTGATTAAATCTGGAATCCCAGTTTCGAGTAGTATAGATAAAAACAAAGTTGCTAAACGAGAGACAGAGACAAACTCCATGAATTTAGGTGTCTATGAGCCTTTTAAAGTTCGAAAAACAGAGGACAAATTGCTAAAAGACAATTCTGAAAAGCTTCTTGAAAACAGGGTACTTGATGGAAAACTGAGTACTGAAAAAAGTGAAACAAATCTTGCCAGCATTTCACAGTCCAAAGCAAAGTCATCAGCAAAGCTTTCTTCATGCATTGCTGCAATTGCAGCACTGAGTGCTAAAAAGGCAGCTACAGATACCAGTAGAGATTTACAGTCTAATTCAGGAGAATCTTCTCCATTACCAAAAGACATGACTGAAAGTCCCCGGGCTCTTGAAAAATCACCTGAATCTCAGAGTCTCATTGATGGTGCTAAAAAGCCATCTGTCAAACCACCTGATAGTCCCAGAAGTGTATCAAGTGAAAACAGTAGCAAAGGGTCTCCATCTTCTCCTGCAGGGTCAACACCAGCAATTCCTAAAGTTCGCATAAAAACCATCAAGACTTCTTCTGGGGAGATCAAGAGAACTGTTACTAGAGTGTTGCCAGAAGTTGATTTGGACTCTGGTAAAAAGCCAGAGCAGACTGCTTCTATGGTGACTTCCATGACATCTCTCCTGTCCTCACCAACTTCTGCTGCTGTTCTTTCCTCTCCTCCTAGAGCTCCTCTCCAGTCCACGGTTGTCACCAATGCAGTTGCATCTGCAGAACTTGCACCAAAACAGGTCACTATCAAACCTGTGGCTACTGCCTTTCTCCCTGTTTCAGCAGTTAAAACAGCAGGTTCACAAGTTATTAATTTGAAGCTTGCTAACAATACTACGGTGAAAGCCACTGTGATATCTGCTGCTTCAGTGCAGAGTGCCAGTAGCGCCATTATAAAAGCTGCCAATGCTATACAACAGCAGACTGTTGTGGTGCCAGCATCAAGCCTTGCCAGTGCTAAACTTGTGCCAAAGACAGTCCATCTTGCCAACCTTAATCTTCTGCCTCAAGGTGCTCAAACCACCTCTGAACTCCGCCAAGTGCTAACGAAACCTCAGCAACAAATAAAGCAGGCAATAATTTCTGCAGCAGCCTCACAGCCTTCTAAAAAAGTGTCTCGAGTCCAGGTGGTGTCATCTCTACAAAGTTCTGTAGTGGAAGCATTCAATAAGGTGCTGAGTAGTGTCAATCCCGTACCAGTTTACATCCCAAACCTTAGCCCCCCTGCCAATGCCGGAATAACGTTACCAACACGAGGTTACAAGTGTTTGGAGTGTGGCGACTCATTTGCTCTTGAGAAGAGCCTGACCCAGCATTATGACAGGAGGAGTGTGCGAATTGAAGTGACATGTAACCACTGTACAAAGAATTTAGTTTTCTACAATAAATGCAGTCTTCTTTCCCATGCTCGTGGACACAAGGAAAAAGGAGTTGTAATGCAGTGTTCACACCTGATTTTAAAACCAGTCCCAGCAGATCAAATGATAGCATCTCCTTCAAGCAATACTGCTACATCTGTGCTTCAAAGCCCTGTGGGAGTTGGCACACATACTGTAACAAAGATACAGTCTGGCATAACTGGGACAGTAATATCGGCCCCAGCAAGTACACCTGTCATTCCAGCTATGCCACTAGACGAAGATCCATCGAAACTCTGTAGACATAGTCTAAAGTGTTTGGAGTGTAATGAAGTTTTCCAAGATGAGACATCTCTTGCAACTCATTTCCAGCAGGCTGCAGACACAAGTGGACAAGTAGAGTATCATATGTTTAAATTCCAATGTTTCATCTATAAGCCTAGGAGACTTTGGATATGTTTTTGCTTTCATTTAGCTGTTAATATCTGAACGTCCATGATTAAAAGTATAAATGAAAACAACAAAAAATCTTGCAAGCACTTACATAGTGAATGTCAACATTTTTTAAATACGAGTTTTCTTAGAATTTTTTGAGGCCCTGAAGTCTGAAACTTACACTGTATATTTTTGCTGAGATTTAGCATTAGCTTTCTTACAGCTGAACAGTATAATACTGAAATTGATAACGGTCTTTACTAATAATTTTTAATGATTCTTTCTGTGCTTTGGAATTTCAGTATCCTGTGGAATCCACTTAATTGGCACCCTCATTAACAGCCCACCTATTCAATCTGAATGATAGTTTTAAGTGATTCATTCTTGATTTGTCTTCAGTTTTTTATTATTTTCCTATAGCACCATGAGTGAGCTAGGCATTCCTCTTACCTACAAGGACTCTAGGCAGTGAATAAATGGCACACTGATTCTATTGAAAGGATATGCATGCTGTTTTCTTCAGGTCTTTCTTAAACAGAAGTGAAAAGTGGTGTTCACTAGCATGCATTTCTTGTTGTGTGACCATTTGTTTATTTGTGTTGGTTTTGCTTTTCTCTTACGATTGCTTGTGAGTTAAACTTACAAACCATTTTAAAATTCTTTACTAATGTATGTGGCCTAATCTGAAAGAAACACGTCATCCAATAAAAGTTAATATTAATCAGTGTGCGATGTATTTTATAATCCTCTAAGAGTTAAGATTGTTAATTAAATTATACAGTTAGATTTCTGTTGGGGCGTGCCAATTAAAAGGGATTCTGGTGTGTTTCAAAGCATTCAGTTGAGCTTAGTGTTGCAGCTTCTTGCTATGTGGGAAGCTGAAAACCTGCAAACGTGCTCAGACTGATCAAGACAGAAGCATCCCAGGAATATTCCTGGGAATCACACAGCAATGTACAGGATAAAGGTTTTTAAGTCCTCCAGTTAGGGAAAAATCCCCTAGTCATAGAAGTGCAGACAGGTTCCTGTCAGAATCTGTTTACTAAACTTAAGACCTGTTCTGTGGCCATGAAGCAGTTGCACTGCGCCTACCACTACAGGTAGTAATGTAAAGAGATTTGAATGTGGAAGTAATCTTGACTATATGGATTATGTGGCTCTGCCTCCGCTCCTACTTTACTAACTGGCTAGCGGACTTAGGCTGAAATTGCCTGGTTTCACAGTGAAATGCCATGTGAGTGAATTTCTGTTTGTACGATACTACAGATATGCCTACCTAAAGCGAGTTTATTTAGGCTTTTTGTCAAAAAGAAGTTAGCAGTATGTATTCCGTTCTTAGATCTTGCTGCAGTTTTGAACAGTATCTAATGGTGTTAGATTTATCTTTTTTTCCATAATAGGTCCATTAGGTATCATTTGGTGTGATAAGAGCCAGTAGTCCTTGTGAAAACCCTGTTGTTCTTGGTACTATAAAATCAAGCAGTTAAGGCACCAAGATAAAGCAAGTGGATGAGAGAGAGACAAATATACTGAGAATAGGTTGGGAGGATGAGGTAAGGATAAAAAGAAAAAAACTAGAGAAGAACAAAGATAAAGAAGTGATGTACTTGCTTTCTGTATGGACAGGTAAACTAAACAGATTTGTAGAAACACCTTCTGCCCTTTCCTGCTACCTCTCTCTGGTGCTTTTGCCCTGTTGCTGCCAAGTTTGCTCTCTAAGCATGTCCTGTTAGATACTGTTTACCCTGGTGATTTACTATAGGGAAGCAACTGAGATCTTCGTAACATGTCAAAATATAACTGCAGTTAGGTGGAAAGATAAGTATGGGTACACAGATACTGCTGTTCAGGGAGGAAAGCTCATGAAGGTACAGAGAACAGTCGGCACTGCCTACTACCTAACAATGTGTTCACGTCTCCTGTTGGAAACTTGCTCTCTTTTAAGAGCTGATGTATGAACAAGGCCTTAATACCTGCTTACTAGACCATGGATTTCCAGGTTTAAAAAAAAAACCAAGAAACAAACCTTGTTGCTGGGAAGCACTGGAGGAAAAGAAGCTATTTTCATGTTGTTCCATTTTAAAAGAACACTCTTAATAAACATAGTTTTAAATGTTCTTTGTTGAAATATCCTCTTTAAAATTAATTTAATATTTGTCTTAGTCCTTCCCATCTATCAAGTGGCAGGTTTGAATTCTGTGCTGGTTTTTTTTATGTTGCATTCTATTACATAATGTAGTGGTGTAGCTGTGCTGAAATGCCCAGCACAGAAACTGTTTAACTGAACAGTTGCTTTAGTGAGAGCAATACACCCTGCTTTCTTGATAAGTTATCTTTTTGTCCATTTTTTGTCCCAAGTATTGCTGCAAAGGTAGGGTTTGCTGAAGAAAGACTCTGTATAGGCATTTATTAATAAACATTTTGGTACTTTTTCATTATATATTACCCCTTGAAAAGCTTGGGCGAGAAATACTCTGACTTCTGTTTTTCTTCTTAGTGCTTGGCACTGCCTTTTTATTGTAAGACTACCGTTATTATGGAGGGAAGAAGACAGGAAAGTTAGATGAAGTTGATATTTTAACTTTGGAAGCAAGAATAAAAATAAACATTTGGATTTTGCGAACAAATAGTAGGAAAAAAATTACTATTTGCAGCTTACTATTCTTTCTAGTGCCCACCTGATTCCTCTTGAAATGGAAATTGTATATGGTTTTATGTTTTCAATGACTCTAAGCAGTAGTAGCTGTTACTTCGTGTTCTTCTGAAACTCCTGTTAGGAAGGTAGAATGTTTCTTTTAAAGTAAACAATAGTAAAACAGCCCTAGCAATTAAAAGATGTTCCCTATAAAGTTGTTACCTTTCTATAATATTGTGCTTCTATTAATATTCCTGTAAAGGGAATGGGCCCACTTACTGACAGGTTTCCTGTCTGAATCAAACCCTCATCTACTTATTGGGGGGAAAAAAAAGTAGCAAACCTGGGCTGATTAATGTTAATGTTCATCTTATTTACAGATACAAGTGTATAGCTCCCATGGAAACTACATAGCTCATTTCCCTTCATACCCATAGTTCTTGTGTATCTTTATTTTCCATCTCCACCATTTTTTCTTCTAACCCTTTTTTTTCTGAAACTTTGACTTTAAATGCAGGCAGGTGATGATTTTCACAAACTGTGTTTTATTTTGGTATGGGTTGGAATGAGAGAACTGGAAGTTAATGCCACCTTAAGCCCAAAATAAAATGGTAAGCAAACATGCTGAATTTCAGAATTTCACAGTAGATTCTTCTTGTTCTACTGTAATCAGTTACAATTAAACATTTTACTATACTCATCAAAATAGCAAACCAGTGGCTTTAACAAATAGCATTACTGGCATTTTGTGTCAGTCTGAGTTACTAGCATTACAGATGAATCTTGCAGGCTGCTTCTTGCAACCGCAGGGAGATACGCTTATGTTGTATGGCTCTTTTGTGGTGTAGCATCCCCGTTTCCTTTTGTAGTGCTGCAGACGAAAGGCTGTGGAAGGACTATGAAAAGCCCATGTTTCTATTATTGGGGTAAGAAGTCCTGTTTTGCAGTCGTCTTACATAATCAAATAACACTCCACATTCTCCAGTATTATATTGCTGCTTATTAATACATAAATGGTAGAAGACAGATTTTAGGGATGGTACTGAAGCCAAGTAAATGTGGCAAGCACATTTTAAGTAGGGTTACGGTTAGTAAGGATTTTGTGTTTAAGCCTGAGCTGAAGGCAAAGTTAACATCCCAAACCAGTTCTGTTCAGTTTGGAGGGTGTGAGTCGGCCATAGCTGTTTGGTCAACTGAGAACAAATATTTGGCATTTCAAGGCGAATATTTATATGTGTCTGAACACAATTTCAGACTTACTGTGTCACAAAGGCTCTACTCGGGGTGATAGTTCAAAATTCCCACAGATAGTTAACCTCAGGCAAGGCCTTCCACAAGGGCAGTAGATGTATCCATGCTATCTACTAATGTTTTAGGCTGGCAGTAGTGCTAATATTGAACCTGAATTTGAGTAATGGTAGATTTTCTTTGCTTAACTTCCTCTATTTTAATGTTCCACGTTTTGCCATCTTGCTGTCGTCAGGACATTTGGGAACTACGTTTGGATGGAGACCATGTTCAAACGTATCAGGCCACCATGCTCACAAAGTAAACATTAAAAGTGAACCATATGAAAATACACTTCTTGCTTCTGTGTGTGTGACCACAAGATGTTTCGTGTTAACATTTCTACTTAAAATTACTGTTTTTTTAAAAAAGAATCAAAGTATTTGCATGCACCCTCAAAAAAGCGTTTAGATTAAGCTATTTTGGAAAAGAGTAAAAATGGGGTGTACAGATTGTAATACAAAAATATACTTGTTCTTAGAATATTAGTAATGTTTTAAAAATGCTAAGACAATTAGGAAGTTACTTTAGACCTATTCGATATTAAATAGTGTTCTATTAGGAAAAAAAAAATCCTTTTTTGCAGTGACTATAAAGGCTTTTGCCTTCTGTCTTGGGAGTTAGTGTCTGTCTCCCGTTGATTAAATGCAACTAGGTTCATTTTTTTACTGGTATGGTTGCTAATACTAGTAAGTCAGACTCCCGTGAAAGCTATTTGTAACACTGTGCTATTTCTTCTACAATGGTAGCTTTGATTCTGCTATTACATGATCTGGATCTTACTCTTTTTTAAAAGGGAT
The DNA here is from genome assembly GCA_034782735.1 of Sagittarius serpentarius. Lineage (NCBI taxonomy): Eukaryota > Metazoa > Chordata > Aves > Accipitriformes > Sagittariidae > Sagittarius > Sagittarius serpentarius. The sequence goes on from JAVKLA010000074.1 coordinate 83,669,619, forward strand.
GTAAAGGAGAGTTGCCTAAATTGAAAGAAGGGGGTGACTTTTTGTGAAGCACCTATTTTTAGTAAGAAACTGTTTTACCAAAAGGAAAGGGTTTATTTCCTAATTAGTTATTTCAGGATTTCTTCAAACATAGGTTAGTAAATAATTTATAATGCAGCTCTGGAGATCTTGTTTTGTTCTATATTCTTGCAAAATGTACACATCACTACATCTGCAAGACTCTTACAGATAACATTTCTAAAAATTCGCAAATCTCATTACCCGTGTCATGAAGGAGTCTTGGTTTTGTTTTTAAATCTTCATCAGTCACTGGTGAGACTCATAAGTCCCAAGTCTTAAGAAAAAATAATAATAATTTGAAAAGCCTTACAAGGCAAAGTCTTATGAAATGAAGTTGAGTTAAAGTCCTATTCTGCAAAGACTTGTATTTCTGCTTGACTTTGAGACCATGAGTGTTTCTATTGAAGTCAGTGAAGCAGTTTCCATGATCAAAGTTAACCAGAAGCATAGCTCCATGCAGAATGTCAGGTATCTTTAGAGATTTTAGAGGTGTATTATTGTAAACAAAACATTATCTGGAATGCTTTTACAGGTTTGGCTCTTTGTGCCCTCCAGTGATGGAAAGCAACTGTGAGCAAAAGTGAAGCCTGTTTACAGCTGGGTTGTATCATTTGCATTTCATCCCCAAAACGGCACAAAGCACCCAAAGAATTTGTGTTTCTGATTTGGCATATAGTCAACTTGTAGCTGGAAGATTTTTGAAAATTGTTTTTGTGTAACAATACAAGAAAAGAATTACTTTAGTAAGTTACTCCTGCATGTAGAAAGATTGCCTTGTAAAGAAAAGCTTTGTAAATATTTTCTATATCTCTAGTTTTCACTCAGATGCATATATGTTGATATAATGCAGATGATGTATTCTAGCCTGAGAAACATATTTTAAAGTTATCTGTGCACTTTCTGCCTGATAATGCTCCATTTTATTGGTATTATGGATGTTGCCATAAGAATTCATCAGGAGCAAGGATTAAAGAAAGTGAAGATAGTATATTTGGTGGGTTTGGTGGGTTTTTTTTACTTTATGTGGTGCACTGAATTAAAACCATAAGGGTTGATTCTCAAGTTGTACTTAGGCCCTTTGCGCTGTTAAGGTAATCTTGTGAGGCACCTAAGTAAAATTTATATAAACGAACGTGCATCTCCCATGGTTAGTGATACATGAAAGAGCTTTGTTGTGTCAGAAAGGCCCAGAACGCCAGGATGTCTGGTTGCCAATATCTGCCAGCTCTGTCCTGCAAGATTTGTCAGTAGGGCCTGCATTTAGTACTTGCCTACTTCTTTTGGTTCACATCACAGTCATAACATTTAACCTTTTATTTGATATATTGCAGTGTTTGACACAAGACGTTATGTATAGCTGAACCAAACCTTTTGTTTCATCTATTTTGGTTTATCGTTTAGAAGACATGCAATATCTGCCAGATGCTGCTTCCTAACCAGTGCAGTTTTGCATCACACCAGAGAATTCATCAGCATAAATCTCCATACACGTGTCCTGAATGTGGAGCAATCTGCAGATCTGTCCACTTCCAGACTCATGTCACTAAGAACTGCCTGCATTATACCCGAAGAGTTGGTTTTCGGTCAGTATAATGATTACTTTTGTTGTCAATTTATGTGTAATTTATGCTTTTAAAAGTGATTTTCCATTTTCATAAGCATTGTTTGTAGAATACAGCTTTATGGGTTTAAGGTTGTCATGGCAACAGTGCTATTAGTACTACAAATTTTGGAATAAATACCACATTAGGATTCTGCTTTGTTCTGGGCATCCTCTTTTGTATGTTATTAAATCAGAATATTAGCTAATCTCATCCAGCCATAAAATGTCAGATTCAGGACTTCAGAGTTTATAAGGTCTAGAGAATTCAGATGTATTTTCTTAATTGCAGGTTCTTAAAAAAACTTACGAGTTTTTTTCAAAACATTGAATTTTAGATTGTTCTCTGTGGTAGAACAGTCATTTTCAGTATTTATTGCCAGAATTTATTGTCGAGATGCTGATGGGTGTAGTGCACCTGCCTTGTTGCTCTCTTTTCTGTGGGAAGTCAAGATTCCTCAGCGTTACATCACTTGAAAATTACCTTTCTCATTCAGTCAGTCTGGTCTTTCGGTTCTTTGTTACTCTTCAGTTTCCCTTTTATTCTTATGTTTCACTGTAATGGCAACTCACTGAGCAAATAGGGATCAGAGGCACTTCATGGAAATGTTAAGTTTTGAAAGGCTTGAAAAATTGTTTTATCTTAGAATTTTACTTGGACTGAATGGCAGGCAGCAGCACAGCAAGAGATCAGAAGAGCAACCCATACAGCTGAGATTTGCTCAGCGGTCCTGAAAGACTTCAGTTCATCCTGTCTGAGTGGAGAAGGGTGATATAAAATCTTACCAGTAGGCAGCTTCTTCCCCTTTAAGGTGCCGTAAGTTCATTTACTAGGATGGCTGTGAAATCTCCCACTAAGGGAAGAAAGCATTTTTAATGCATCAGGCCAGCTGCTGTGGCAGTCTGTTTTCAGACTGAATCCATGGCCTGACACAGCTTTTGGCTCTTTGCGTTTCTTTGGGATCTTCTCTTCTATTCTTCTCTCCCAAGCAGTAGTCTGTCTTGCCCTACGTTTCTTATATCTGCTGCTTCTACTCCCCTTCCCCATAGTCTGTTTCTCGGGTTTGTACACACAATCATCTTCAGGGACTCCTGGCCTGCACCAGTAACACCAGAAGACTCAAATCCTTCACTGTGAATCTAAACTAAAGTTACTAGGTTTTTCAAGATGTATCATAAACATCTCGTGTCACACTAAGTCAGAATGTCTGTATATGGTGAGACTAAACCAAAAATACCAAGGCAAAGAAAAGCAGTATCTGGGAAAGGTAACGTCTTCCTTCTTGGACTCCTCAGCATCTCCTTATCACCGTGGTGCATTTGCTTGAGGAACAGCGTAACCTGTCTTCCCTTTCCAAAGGACGTCTGTGAGGGAGTTCAGTTTGATTTCAGTGATTTAGGCTAGTTGTTTGAACTAAATCAGCTGAAAATTTCAACCTTAAGTTTAATTGCATCCTTCCAAGTTGAAAACAAGAAAGCTGTTAGAGCAGTCCAAGAAAGGAACGCTTGGTCCTTAAGAACTATTTTAACATACAATGGTGGATGCTGATGATCATTTATTATGTCGCATCACTAGAGAATAAAGTCCAGATAGGATGGGATGAGGAGGCGAGAAATGTGACGTTAATGGGAGGATCATGCTTTGTACCACTATGAAGAAATGTTCATCTCTGTATAAGCAGAGAAGATCGTAATAGACCCAAAAAAGACAAGGACAACTTAGTTTAGAAAACACATTGGTAAGCAGAGACTAGATAGACACAAACTTGGTTAGTAGTATTAAGAATGTAAATGAAGTGCTCAGAAAGAAAGGATGACGTTTCATAAAATTCAAAGGTGATACATTTAAAAAGGAAAACGGGATTCTTGAATGCAATGTATAACTGTATTTCCTGCTTTGTGGCTATCATCAGGGCATTAAAACAGTATCAAAAAATGATTTGACGTTTATATGACAACAATCATACTGCCATGATAGGTGCCAAAATTGAAATTTTGGAAGGGTAGAGGCCTTCTGTGTTTAATTGTAAAACTCCTACTGCAACATATTGGTCAATAAGAAATTTGTTCATTTGACAGGTTATTTTGTAATTGCTTATTGCAGTATGTTCTTAAACTTACTTGGTAGCATTTAGTACTGGGGATGTCTGGCACTAAAAGGGACCATTGTGTACAGAAATTCTTACGTACTAATATTAATTCATGTTTCTAATCATTTCATTTTAGAATAGATGCGGAAAGGTCACAAATTTTCGACACAGCAGAAGTATGTTTTTGAAAAATATTTTCAGAATTCCAATCTGATAGATTGATCTGATTGTAGAGATTCAGTTTTGTTGTCCTGAGTTTAAATTACTCTTTTTTTTGTTTTTAAATCCAAGTGCTGATTTGATTACATGTACAGAAAATCATTACCAGTATGTCTTCATTAAATCTGAACAAGGGAAATGGTTAAAATGTTTTCCTTACTGGTTTTCCATTTTGGTGGTAGTTTCTAAATTGCTGTGGTGTACCTTATACAATCCACTGCATGTGATAAAAATGCATTTTGTAAAATCTCTTCACAAATTTGCAGAGGATTTAAGCATTCTTTTTACAATCAATAGCATATTCCTCTGTCAACCCTTCTGTCTGTTCTGTTGTAATGCCTTAATAACATGTTCTAACTTCATCTCTCTTAGATTTTCAAATTGAATTTGGGAAATATCTTTTTTCTTACTTTCTGACATGCAAATCTCTGTTTATGTTGATTCTTACTGGGTTGTTTAAATTGACAGAATTACGTAGTTTTATCCAGTTGTGTATATATATGTTTTATCTCTTCCACTTGCTTGAAAATCAGTGTTGATTCCATTTCGTTCAGTACTGCTTTGGGCTAGGCTGAACTGACTCTTTTCCACTCTTTTTGCAGCTGCGTGCATTGCAATGTTGTATACTCTGATGTGGCGGCGCTCAAGTCTCATATTCAAGGTTGTCACTGTGAAGTCTTTTACAAGTGTCCTATCTGTCCCATGGCATTTAAATCTGCTCCCAGCACACACTCCCATGCCTATACACAACACCCGGGTATCAAGATAGGCGAACCAAAGTAAGCAAAATTAATCTTCTACTGCACTTGCCTACCTTTAAATAACTTGTGAAACTGCATTCTGTCCTGTGCTTATAATCTTAAAAGTCAGGTACTGTACGGCCAACAGCTTGTCATCCTGTTGGTAACATGTGGCGTTTGTAATGTTTTCATCAGTTTTTAGCTGGCAAATTATTTGGCAAAGGTTAAATTTCCATGAACATAGCAATACTGGTTCTTTAAACACTGTGCGCTACAAGAGAGTAATACAGTAATTACAGAAATGCTTTGGACAGGCAGCTAGCATGTTGCTTATTGTTATTTTTTAATCTGCTTAGCTTGTCTGCGTTTTTACTATGAACTAAGATAATGTAATTCTAAAAAGAACTGCTAAGACTCATGAGAGCTTGTGCAGTGATTTTCATAACATCTGGTTGAAAAGGTGGGAAAAGTGATGTTATTTTTTTTCTGTTACATGCTCACAGATAGTCATTTGGGTGAATTCGGGAAACTGGTTCTTTCAGTGGGGTCAGGGTGTGTATTTGTGAGAGATGGTTTTAGAAGTGGCAGTTGCCGTCTCTGGGCTGACCTCGGGCCATTCTCATGGGCTACAGCGTCCTGTGGTACCCTGTTCTCTGGGTCAGGGAGCCGCTCACTTGTCGGGCAGTGTTCTTCTTGCAGGATCTGTTCTCTTCTTTCTGTCTGCTAGATTTTTCTTCATGAACGCCATAGGTTTGGGAGTGGTGAGCTACGTTTTTGCTTCCCTAAGATGGTCACGTCTCAAGGAGAGCAATTCCAGTGTGGTGTTAAGTGAGAAGTGCCAGCCTTTAAACCTTTTCCAGCCTTGCCTCTCCAAATCAAAATAGATGCATTTATAGAGCTGTTTATATAAGCTTTTTTCCAATATATAATCTCTCTTTTCTGGATTCAAGTGGAACTGATTCTGTTCTGTGGCTAGGAAAGGTGTGCATAAACACAGTGGTTTACTGCAGATGGTAATACAGAGCACAGTTAGGAACTCAGCTTCAGGGTCTTTGTTTTAAAGATGTTTTAACATTCGAGGCCTCCGCTGAAGGCACCAGGAGCTGCAGGTACCAGTGCATGTGAAAATCAGGCTTCAAATCTCATCAGTCCTAGCCTGATACCTTTTCATGGCAGGCCTTTTTCTTCTGTCTTCTTTCTCCTCTGTTGGTACCAGTGCAGTATTGAGAGCAAATATGCCAGTATTTAACACCACATTGTTTCTCTGAAGTGCGCAGAGCACACTAGTACATTTTAACAACTTGCAGACTCAAGAAAATAGAAGGCAGATGAGAGAAACAAGGTACCACGTAATGTAATAACCAGATTTCAGAAGAATTTGGTTTATCAGTGTTTCTTCTAACATATTAACAGGAGATTTATTCTTTAGGGTGTTTAAATCTACACTGAAGCAAAAAGGGAGCCCAAGATGAGACTATGCAGCACCCTGTCCAACTGCATCTTGAAAGCCTCCAGCAATGGGGACTCCACCACGTCCCTGGGGAGGTTGTTCCAGTGATTGATTGTTCTCACTGTAAGAAATTTCTTTCTTGTCTCAAGATGAAACCTCTGCTGGTGCAACTTGTACCCATTGCCCTTTGTCTTCTCCATGTAGCTCCTTGTGAAGGGAGACCCTCTGTCCTCTTTGTGGCTGCCCTTCAAGTACTGGAGCACTGTGATAAGGTCCCCCTGAGCCTTCTCCAGGGAGAAGACACGCAACTCCTTCAGCCTTTCCCCATAGGGCAGGTTCTCCAGCCCTTTGATCATCTTTGTGGCCTTCCTTTGGAACCTCTGCGGTCTGTCCAGGTCTTTCTTGAGTTGTGGGGACCAGAACTGGGCACAGTGGTCCAGGCGTGGCCTGACCAGTGCTGAGTGGAGCTGACAAGCGCTGTTGTATTTGAGGAAATAACATTCACATTTGACCGATCTGCTGCTGCTGGTTTATCTGTATCGCATTACCTAGCATCTACGTCGCATATGACTCGTGTATATTTTGAAACCATAACAAACTCCTTATTGAAAAGAAGGAATGTAATATAGTCATATAACACTATAGATTGACTACATAAGCTCAGTTAAATTTCTATTCTTCTGAAGTAAAAATTTTAAAACAAATGAAAAGAAGGGTACAGTAGCCTTCTGTGTTTGGAAACGTGAAGCTTTTGAGTTTTCATTGAGTGTATAAAAGGTGTCTGACCCTTGACCGTGAGTTTCAAACCTCACCCGGTAGGCAGATGTCGTTGAACTCTGCATGGCCGTGGAGCCTGGCTTCTAGGCATCCCTCTGGGCATCACAGAGGTGCAGCCAAAAACAAGGCCCAGTGTGTGCGTCAGCACGTTGGGGTGGCTGGGGAAGATTTATTACTTCTGTCCTGTAAGTGGGCTGAGGCCAGTCCCGTCCTGAGGGACTCTACTGGTTCGCACTTTCTTGTTTACAGGAATTGGGCTGACTGGGTAAATGGCTGTGTGCCTCTGGCATTTACTGGAACTGTGATTTACCGTTACATTACAAATAGTTGTAAACTATTTGGTGTATGAAAAATGAAGTTTAATAGTAGTGACTCTCAGCGGGATGAAATTAGATTGTTTTAATACAGGGAAATGGATGGCTGTCTTGTCTTTCGACACTGCAAAGCCCTCTCCTGTAGCATACCTAAGATGCTACGTGGATTTTGTGGGAAACCAAAGCTCGGATGTGATTTCCTTTTTTCAGTGAACAGTGTGACTTCATAGGAACGGCATGGATATTAGAGAAATTCTTGTTTATCTTGTTTATCAAGCCAGACTATGGATATATACTGTATTATCGGTACAAAGTATATTATCCCACAAGTACTATTTTTTTAGAGAAAAAAAATTACGGGAAGGAGAAGTACCATACTCTGGTGCAGAAACTTTCGAAACACTGAACATCTTTCATGTGATATGCAAGTATTTTCCTGTGAGATAACACCTGTATTTATTCTAAGATAAAATGTGAATTTGTTAACCAGATTTTTGAAAAGTGAAAAAGTGAGTGTACCGTGCCTGTTTTGGGGTGTGCTGTGGGGCAGGAGCAGTTACGGAGTAACCCTGGCGGTATGATCGCAGTTGAACTGCCTGCCTTACTCAGGTGTCTGGCTGAATTGATGTGGTTGTAAGTTATGTCCTGACTAAGGATAGCTGCCTTTAAGCTTTGGACGGGGTTTTAAGCTGTTGCATGTTAAACACTGACTAGTTCAATTATAAAACATGTTAAATACCGACTACTTCAATTATAAACAAACAAGCATACTCAGTTGCATGTGTTTAGGATTGAAAAATCATACTTTTGATGTGACTGAAAGAAATACTTAAAAGCGTGTATAGTCACAACTCATACTATTAGGTATGTTGGTATGACTTTAACCAAGTACAGTCTTTTGCCAGAGACCTGTCTGAAATTTGGATCTCCACCAGCTAGTTCTTGTGCTTCTGAGAAAACAGAGTAAAGTCTCTTAGCTTACATAGAAAATACATATATTCAGCTTAGAGATACGGTTTTTATATGTGATAAATTCAGATCTCTTTGTAGCAGATTCACTTTCTCCCGTCAGTGTTCACAAGTGCTGCGTTACCCAGGAATGTGGTCATTAAGGGCTTGGGAAGAGCATTGCCAGCAGGTGAAGGGAGGTGATCCTTCCCCCCTGCTCAGTGCTGCTGGGGCAGCGCTGCGGTACTGGACCCGGAGCTGGATCCCCAGTGCGAGAGAGACATGGACATACTGGAGCAAGTCCAGCAAAGGAACACTAAGATGAGTAAGGGACTGGAGCATCTCTTGTGTGAAGATGGGCTGAGGGGGCTGGGACTGTTCAGCCTGGAGAGGAGAAGGCTCAGGAGGACCTTATCGATGTGTATAAATACCATACAGGAAGGCATGAAGAAGAGGGAGCCAGACTCTTCTCTGTGGTGCCCAGAGACAGGACAAGAGGCAACGGGCACGAACTGAAACACAGGAATTTCCACCTGAACACAAGAAGTCACTTTTTTGCTGTGAGGGTGGTCAAACACTGGAACAGGTTGCCCAAAGGCTGTGGAGTCTCGGGTCTGTGGGGACATTCAGGACCCGGCTGGACGTGGGCCTGGGCAGCATGCTCTGGCTGACCCTGTTTGAGCAGGGGTTTGACTAGATGACCTCAAGAGCTGCCTCCCAACCTCAGTGATTCTGTAGTCCTCTGTTCCTTACTTTAGATACAATAAGAATCTGAAGCATACAGTAGATCATCGTTTATTTGATTAATTATATAACCTTGCGATGATAAATTTATATACTACAGACCTGAAATCATTCCAGCTGAGATCACGGTCTAGTTCCACCACAGATGATAAAGCAGGTTTTCTAATTTCTCGTGTCTAACTTTGTTTGCAAGGTATGGTTCTAATAGAAATATGAACCATGAAATAATCAGGGAATTATTTTTGATTGCGCCAGTCTTTGTTTACATCTTGGAATGTAACCTGGAACAACGTAACTTTACCCATGTCTCTTTAGCACTTAGCCATGGGATCGATTACTCGGCAACAGGCACCAAAATGCTGGGATTCTGGCTGTTGGCAGTGGTCTGTGAGCAATGAACCAGAAGGGTGAATCACCCTGCCAGGGACAAGGCTGGGATACACTCTTGTGCCTCGGCTTGTTTGCCTGCTTAGTTAGTAATCAGGCTTGACGCTTCTTGACTTTGGACAAAGTTGCTGAAGGAGATGTAAGACGGTGTAGTAAGAGACAGGACATGAGGGACAGAAGAAAAATATTGGTGCCCCAGGGTTAGGGAGTGTGCGCGGTTAGTACTAGCTCCCTAGCTTGCGACATTACAAGCAGATTCACTACAGAACTGCCACAAGTACTTTCCTGAGGAAACTGGTTTTTTTCTTGGATGAAGAGGGCTGACAGTAAAATCACTGCTTTAAATTATCTCTGACTGCTCTGCTGAGGTGGGACCAAGATGGCGGAGCATGCTTAGCTGCTCATTAGCTCTGCGTGCTGTGTGACCAAGGGAGATGATCCCTTCCATAGTGAATCTTCTGGTTCTTTCTACCCTTAGAGCTTGAACAGTGCATCCCACAGAGTGTGCCTGTAACAGCACATGCCTGGAGAGGGTTCGTGTTTTCTCTGTTTCTGCCTGTGCTCAGTTCAGGTGACCTGCTGGCGTGGTGATGCATTGACTTTTTCCCTGGAAGTTGTCTCTTACGATCGCAGTTAAAACTATTAGTAAGATATGTGGGCTTATATTGGTGTGAGGTTCATGAGGGAAAACTGCATTTTAGGAACCTGGGATTTCTTTCTTACCCATTATTATCAAGAAGCATTTCCTGTTTCTGGCAAGCTCTTTTAACACCTTTCATACAGGAATTATCCAAGGAGTTAGGATTCTAAAGGGGTACAGATCGGTAATAATGTGACAAACTAAAATACGTGTTTTGAATAATGTTTAAGAAGCTTTTATGGACAGTAATGTGGGGGTCAGAGGATGGGAGGGGGCTCCCCTTTCTAAGTACTCCATGGTCACTAGGTGAAGCTAGCAGGTGTATTCTGCTGTCCCTGTGCACACAGGATGTCGTCCCGTGCAGAGTTCACCACAGAAAGCAGTACAATAGTATGTAGGTCATCAGAGGCTGCTGTGTAAATAAGAAATTTATCTTAGCTTATGTGAGAAACTGGGACCACTTGATATACCACAAAAATAATATTTTTCACAGTTGATATGATTAAGTACTATTTTTCATTATTTCAAAAATTTGGACTCACTGAGTGGCTTGGACATTGAAGCAGCGTCCCTCTTGTCATCTCGAAACACAGTGCGGAGTGATCTTTAGAGCTCTTGAACAGTGTACTGTTGATGATAATTGCTTAGAGGGTGTCCTGGTTTCGGCTGGGACAGAGTTAATGGGCTTCCTAGTAGCTGGTACAGTGCTGTGCTTTGGGTTTGGTAGGAGAAGAATGTTGAGAACACCCTGATGATTTCAGTTGTTGCTCAGTCGTGTTTAGACTAGAGTCAAGGACTTTTCAGCTTCTCAGGCCCAGCCAGCAAGAAGGCTGGAGGGGCACCGGGAAGTTGGGAGGGGAGACAGCCAGGACAGCCGGCCCAAACTGGCCAGAGGGGTATTCCATACCATGGGACGTCATTCCCAGTATATAAACTGGGGGGGAGTTGGCCTGGGGGTGGATCGCTGCTTGGGAACTAACTGGGCATCAGTCGGCGAGTGGTGAGCAATTGCGTTGTGCATCCCTTGTTTTGTGTATTCCAGTCCTTTTATTATTATTACTGTCACTTTACTGTCATTGTTAGTTTCTTCCTTTCTGTTCTATTAAACTGTTCTTATCTCAGCCCACGAGTTCTACTTTTTCCCCCCCGATTCTCTCCCCCATTCCATCCCACTGGGTGGGGGGGAAGTGAGCGAGCGGCTGCGTGGGGCTGAGTTGCCGGCTGGGGTTGAACCACGGCGAGAGGGATATAGACAAGACGACTGCTTTCGCAGTACAATGAGCGCCTGTCATTGTACTGAGCACCTGCTGTTGGGTTTCTTTTATTTTAGCTGAACTTCTTCTGAAATACTACCACTACTGATGGCTAATGGATTAGATTTCTCTCTCATCTGATGATCTATGGCAAATTTCTTTGTTACTTTTCTTTCACATGTCATTTCCTTCCATTCATTTTCCAATTTAAAAAAAAGTGTGATGTTTCTGAAAGAACAGAATTATTTAGTTTATAAACAGATACATTAAAGGGTTGCAGTTTGAATGGCTAATCTTATTACTTACCTTTAGTGGCCAGGGAAGTAATTTTTAATACAATCATACAGGTAAGCAAAAGCAACAAGCAAAGTATCAAGTAAATAATTACCTAGAATGCAATTTAAACTATACTTTTCATTATAAAATCATCAGCAAAGTGAAACCAGCTTCAAACTATTGCCATATAGTAGTTGTTGCAGCATTTAGATCAGAGGATTATGTTTCTGGTTTCCTATGGTTTTTTGTCTGTTGGACAGACACTGGACAAGGATCTGCTAAAAATACAGCTATTTTCAGACTGTTTAATAATGTTCTTAGGATTTTGTGATACAGAATTTTGGCTATCATATTCCTTCTCAGGGACTATGGTTTTACTGTCCGGTACTTACCTAGTTCTTTGTTAACATCTATTTCTAAAGCACTTCTGAAATTATATTAATAGATGCATTGCTTCACCAGTTACACAGCTACTAAAACATAAATAGCTTTTGTTACAATTTTTATTAGAATATTGCCTATCAGAATGGGAGATTTAGGTAGCTAATTTCAAAAGTCACATATGCTCTCAGAGAGGAAGTTGTGGGTTCGGTGCATTGCTTTGATAGACAGATTCTTAATGGCTTGTAATTGCAAAACAGGGAAATACCATCCTGTGAAGTTTCAGCTTCAGAGCATTAATGCAGTCTAGGCTTGGCATTCAGGAGGCTCAAATCCATATACATTGCCAAAAATAAATTTATCTTGAAGTATATTACCAATTATGATTAAATCAATCACTCCTTTAAAATGTACTGCCTTTGCAACCTGAAACAGGTATATTGTCCTTCAGTTACAATGTGAGTTCAGAAACTGAAGACATTTAACTTTCAGAGTATCCTAAGCAGATGTTGGTGTTATATATGTAACTGGCATATGCTGTTGTTTTCTGGCTTCTTGTTTGCACTTTTTAATGATTTTTTTTTTCTATTTTTCTGTTTTTTCTACTGCTTCCATATTTTGAAATTGGAGGATGTTTTGAATTAGTTTAATTATAACTTTTTTCAGGCAGTGTGAAATGATTGCTTAAACATGTCAGATCTTACCTCTGCTGAGAAAAAAAAGTTGACATCATGATTCTTGCAAGTGGATCATCAATATGACTGACATTGTTTATTGTACTTCTGTTTTTAGAATAATATATAAATGCTCTATGTGTGACACTGTGTTTACTCTACAACCTTTGCTCTATCGCCACTTTGATCAGCACATTGAAAACCAGAAGGTGTCTGTTTTCAAGTGTCCAGACTGTTCTCTTCTATATGCACAGAAACAGCTTATGATGGATCATATCAAGGTGTGTAGGCATCTTCTCTTGTTTCGTTCGTAGATACCATTTTCATGCAATATATGCTGTGAGAAAATACTGTAAAAAGGCACAGAATAACAAGATGACTGCTGAAAGAGAGAGATGTTAATAATTCCAGGAGAGTAATCTGTGAATAATGTTCTCAAATGTTAAAATGTTGTATTTCTTATAGTCTACAGCGTATCTGTGATGTAATCACTAACTCAGTTTCTCTGTATGAATGTTGATTTTGGTATATCTCGGTGCATTGCATTCAGTAGGTCATTTTATCAAAATAATAATGGGTATAGTGAAGTAAGTTAGTCCGATCCTAATAAGTATTAAGCCTTATTTACAGTATTCTAAGTATTATTCCAGTTGTTATGAGCTGAGAATGCTGAGTACATTATAAAATCAAGCCTTTGATGTTCAGAATTCACTGGTGGGAACCAGTATTTTTCTTGAATAGATGTAGAGGTTATTTGTATGTGTTTACATACGAACGTGAACACATGCGTGCTTTGAAAAAAACTTGAAGTGGGTTTTCTCATAAATACCCTTGTAACTGAAGACGATTTACTGTCACCCTTGCAAATCATGTTTTTAAGAATCAGCAGTTCCCTGGCTATAATTTGTTAGCTGTGTATTTTAAATATACTGTGCTACCTTGTTTTCTGTATACCAAATCTGTCAGGAGTGCTGAATTTCTTATGCCTTATTAACATGCAGTGCCTGGTAACAGTTGAAGTTAACTTACAGCATTACGAAGTATTACAGTACAGAATGATAGCACTTAATTCAGTGGGTTTCTCTTGCAGTGACTCATAAGACTTAGTAAAATTTGTATACAGAATAGTGGAAAACTAGACATCTTTCTTGTCTGCTAAAACCATCATTCTGCATTTTAGTCTCAACTATGGCACTTGCAACCTCAGAAATGTGTGAAGTTGTGTTGAAAACAAGATCACAAGTCTTGAAAAAACAGTTGGTCTTAAGGTCAGTCTTGAACTTGAGGAGGAGATAGGGAAGGGCTGATCCAAGATGTTCAGAAATACAAGGACTGAGTATTTTCTTTGTTTCTGAACTAGTTCATATTTACTGTTAAGAATCATCTTACATTTATGCCAGGTATCTTAAATGGTCCTCTCATGCAGCAATGCAAAATCCTATTTTCTGCTTCCTTTGATCTGCTTGTATTGCTTCTTTTTTTAACAAAATAGGCAAATTCCATATATTGCAGAGTATGTCTTGTTTATGTAATTACTTTTTCTTGACTCAGGTATTGTTGTAAAAGTATTGTTATATTGGTACATAACTACTTCTTTAAGACCTGAAAACAACTATTTAAGAGCATGAGCTGACTGTAGTTAGGGCCAGAAGCTGTTCTTACAGAAATTAGGGTTGCTCAGCATTTCTCATTATAAAGTTATTCTCAGTTACTTATGATTTGGGCACTATTTAAGTCTTTTGGCTTTAGTGTTCCATGCCAGTATTTGTACTTTCAATCAGTGGGGTTTTTTTAGCATGTTTCACTATAAATGATTCAGACATTTTTGAGAATAAAATTAGAGGATTAGAACATACACATGCAGTAACAGTATTACTGCTTTTATTCAGAATTGCTAGTGCTTTTACATTTAGGATGTGTGTATAGTAGTAGTGACAGCAGCAGAAAAGTATAAATTGGAGTTCAGTTAAGGAGGAATGAAAAAAACAGTAACAGGGTATAGATAAAAACAGAAAAGGACTCGGGGAGAGACGACTGCCAGACAAGGGCAGAGCTTGGCCCAGCTGCACAAAAAGTAATTGTTTGGTATGGCTAGACATAAACCATCAGGGCAGAGAAGACCTAGATGAAAATAGAACAGAAAGGGATGGAAAGAAGCTCAGGAGGAGGTTATTTGAAGCTACAAAAAATAACCTAGAATTATTCCTGCAGGTGTGAATGTCTCTTGTTGGCAAAATCTATGTCTCATTTTCCTGTAACAGCCCGCTACGAGAAGATTTCTAACAGCCAGTGACAACAGGTGGTGAAGGCTGGACTGGAGGTGTCACACTCCCAGTTCTGCTGGTGATACGTGCTGTGATCGCTGTGACTCCATGTTATGCTTTAATGCTTTTTGTTTATTTTCAAGTAAGAAATTAAATTTCAAGTATTGGATTTAAAAGACATTTAGAAGGTTGAGCACTAACATTTTACATGCCGACAAGTTAAGCTGGGATGGAATCTCTAGGTCAGTCTTCAGTTGCCTGAAAGTATAGGAACCTCCTTCCCCCCCTACCTTGTGCTTCTTTCTTCTTGTCCTGCTGCAATGGGGTACTAAAGGCAGCCGCCTCCTTTACTGCACAACTTCAGTTTGTTCTTGGAGCCAGTCAGTTGGTCCTGTGCGCTTTGCTTTTTAATAACATTTTCATTTTTTAAATTACTGGCTTTTTTTCTATTTAGCGACTGTTATATAGAAGAATGTTCTACAGATCAGGTTGATATTTGCTGTAGAGCCAGTGGGTAGTCCCAAGAGCCACGGGATTCCCAAAAGAGCTTGATACTGAAGTATTATACTGGAGTGTAAGATTTGTATTCTTATGTTCTCAGAATCAAGAATGTATTGAATGTTTTTTGGTTTCTGAGGTTACCTGTAGGAAAAATAATTATGTTCGGGATGGCTAGACAGATCATCCAGGAGACTTACAATAGAGGTCCGTAGAGGAGAAGATCAGAACACTGTTGTTGTAAAGGGCAAGTCTCTTAGATGTGAAAGAGACCTTGATAGTGGATCCATGTTCAACACTGTTAAGTCTGGGCTGCAGTCATCTTTGTTGGCCCAGAACCCTGCTGACTCACTCCTGCTGTGTCCGCGTCCATATGTGAAACTCAGACACACAGCTGAAGCCCAGGTCTTCCTGAACTAGTCATCTTTTTGCAAGGCTCAGGTATCATCATACCAGCATATGACACTGGCTGCAGAAATCAGGGAAGGAGGAGGAGGAAGAGTTCTTCCCTTCTTACTGATAGTTTACTTGAAGTATGGAAATACGTCAGTGAGGAAGGATCACTGCTTAAGAGCTGCAGCATGCTTGAGGACAGCTTGTTAGGCAGCTCTTAGCTGTCGCCGGGTCTTGGGGACCCCGTCAGCCTTGCACACCTTTGATTCTAAGGACTGTTAGCAATGTGGCCTAAAGTTAGGGTGCTCATAAGCTTACATGGAGTAAGACAGGGCTTAACTCAGCCTCAACATAAAATATTAATATATCCTAAACAATATAGTTGCCTGATCCTTCCAGAGTTGCCTTTTCTAGTCTTATTTACCAATGTGCCAAGTCAAAATTTGTCAGTAAAAACCTTTCCTTCTTGGAAATCTCTAGTCCCATAGTTTGAAATGAGGATGCGCAACTAATATGTTAGGTAAGTAAAGCGAGAAATTAAACTTAACATAAAGTATTTACTGGGCCCTTTTTTCTTCCCTGTTAAACACCAATTTAAACTTAACGTACAAAGTGTCTTTTTGTGTGTGTGAAAATATCTAGCCACTGAAGAAAACTTCTCTTTAGCTACGGATGGTGTCTGTTAGAGTTGTTGTCTAGTTTCTCTTTATGCTAGGCCTTGCCTTTACTTAAGCATGTTTCTTTAAGGTAAGAATGTGATCTGCTAATAGTATGACAAAGAAGTAAATGAAGACTTTTGCTTCAGAGGGTCTTTGCATTTTGTCGATACACCTGTATACATCTGTGTTAGTTTTGTACTTTTTTTTTTTTTTCTCTTTTATTGTAGTCTATGCATGGAACTTTGAAAAGTGTTGAGGGGCCACCAAACCTGGGGATAAATCTGCCTCTCAGTACTAAACCCACAACTCAGAACTCAGCCAGTCACAACAAAGAGGACACAAAATCTGTCAACGGAACAGAAAAGTTGGAGAAGAAATCTCCTTCTCCCATAAAGAAAGCAGAGCCTAAAAAAGTCGCTAATCCTGGCTGGACGTGTTGGGAGTGTGATAGGCTCTTCACTCAGAGAGACGTTTACATCTCTCACATGAGGAAGGAACATGGAAAGGTAAATGAATAATATTCAGTTACAAAAAAGTGAATTAAACCTGAAATGTGAAGTAATTTTTTTCCAAATTCAGTTGTGGTTTTGCAAATAGTTCCTTTAGGTTCCATTGTTATTATTCTCTGTTCTTATATACGTTTCATCTTTCTCTCTTTGGCTGCTTAGTTTTTGTCATTTTCTACATAATTCTACTGAGAAAATCCACACGCTCTTACTTAACTGTAGGCTTGTTCATCCAGTACCAAAATTTCTTCAAGATGGAAAGAGTGAAAGATGTTCCAGTATTTCATCGAAGTCATCTAATCTGATCCAGGTTCTTACTTCTTCTTCCTTTGTGCCTTCTCAGTTCCCTCTCTCTCTTGAAAGATCATTAACTGTTAGGGAGTGGAGCCTTGTTTTATTGGTCCAATGAGTGCCAAACAGCATTTCATTCTAAAGGTAGACACACTCCAAGGTCGAGCCATTGCTGTAATCTTATACTTGTAGGTTCAGCCAGCAAGTCAGCTAGGTTGAACAAGTTGAATTTTGTATTTAAAGCAGCTGGATTTGAGATAGCTTAATTAAAACGGATTGAAAGTGAAATACAGGGATGCTGTATTCTCAGGTCGGCAGAAAGACAGCTTGATGTCCTTGCTGCATCCGATGGCTTTTCCAGTTAAATGAAATTGAAAAGACTGGCAGGTAGGCAATAGTGAAACTGATCCTCGGATGGACCGTTCTTAGCTGCGTTTGAGACAGAGTGTAGCAAGCTCCAGCCCGATGCTGACACACAGCAGTCATCTGCTGTCCAGTCCTGTCCTTCGCTGCGTGCTAGCGAAAATGGTCTGATTCTCTCCGCAGCTGGGAAGCAGGGAATTAAACTAATGTACTGTGCTGCTCTCAGAAAAAGAGCAGAACCGGAAGGGGTAACAGACTTTTTTGTCTAAGTGGAGAAGAATCATCCTGAGTGAAAATCTGTAGTTTTCAGGATACTAATATGCTGTAACAAATGATGGCACATTTCCAGGGGTTTCTGTGTCCCTCCAAATTACACTGCTTATCTCTAAAGCTGTTGTGCAAATTATTTTATTCTGTTTGTAAACATTTTATGGAAAACCTGAAAATGCCAGACTACTGAGTGTCATCTGTAGTTTTCTTATGACAACTTCAAGCAAATAGCACCCAACCCTCACTGACAGGATACTATTTCCAGGTTTCTCCTTGCCTTCAGTTAACTCCCACTCCATTCTTCCAGCCTTCTTGCTGTGAGGAGTCCTGTAGCTACATTGCCAGTCCCCCTTGGAACGAAACACACAAACCCAAAGGATATGTTTCACAGAACTACATTTTCTTTTACCTGGTTCTCCTTTGATAGCCTGAGGGTATGAAAAGTAGACAAACAGCTGAGATCATGTGGTCTCCATTTCATTTCTCTAGTTGCTTTAAAAGACCATTTTTGCATCTGTGTCCACTGAAGTCGCTGAGGAACTGTTAATTGCTTCAGTTTCACGCCTAGCAGGTATATTCCTGACACTTCTGCTAGGTAGTGTCTATACAGAAACTCCATGAATTGTGTTACAGTCCCTGTGGCATGCCTATGCACTGAATACTTGTTTCTGATCCTGTAACACTCATACAATCATAGTTTAATATTCTGTTAAAATCAAGTCTCTTTAGCAGCATGTAAACTGTTGGTCCACTCTGTTTTGCCTGTGAGTCCAAATATGAACTCATCAGTGCTTTTACCAGCAAACAGAAATAAGTTAAAGACCAGATGCATTTTATATTGATGCAATTCTTAAAAACAACACAACCCAACCTCCCTATGAAACTGTCACTTGAGAGTGAACTGGAGAGTGATATCCAGTCAGGTCACGTCTACAGCAAAGTGGCAGAAGGCGTGTAAAATAAGATTAGTAACACACTGATAATGCTTTCTAAATATTAGCTTTAAATATGTGTCTTTCTCTCTCTGATGTTTAATAAGAATGCGCAGTGTTACCTCAAGAACAGCCCTTATTATGAAATGTTAGATAATTGTTGCACTCAAATACTGGCCTAAAGGCCTGTTTCATTGCTTACATTTATGTGCTATTTTTTAATCCCTATTCAAGCAGTTCCTCAGATAACACAGGAGGCGTGTGTGTGTGTATATAAATATATATATATAAAAAAATGAACAGAGATAAAATTCCATGTCTTTCAGAAATGGGTGATAAAGACCAGTTGCTAGTTAGTTCCTTCCAGACCTCTCGAAATTTTCAGTAATGGTTAGCTTTCAGAATGACTATATTCAAAAACTAAACTCTTAAGGATACATTTTGTTGTAGAGAGACTAGAAGTGAGCATAAGATAACCAAGTATGTGATATGGGTCTAGTAAATAATGGAATTAATTTATTGTCTGTTTTTCTTAAGAATGATAGGTATGGGTTAAATGCTCTAAAATTATCTATGCAGAATGTTTGTTGGAAACTTTAATTAAGCAATTCATGAGCTATTTACGAAGTCCATTGTCATATAAGGTATTGAAGATAATACATTTCAAACTTCTAATAGCTGCTTTTGCAGGATCAGAGTGAACGTTTGGAGCTGTAACCTTCTTAGCTGATCCCAGGCTGGATTATTCAGAGGCATTAATAGGAGAGGTATTGCCATGTATATCCTCTTTTGACAGATTCTTGAGTTTCCAGACCTTATTGGGAAATGTCTACCCAGGCAGATAGACAGATTCCCATTTTCTGTATCCTCTTCCTGAGCTAGTTGAAAGTGAGCCAGCTGTAGGATAAGAAAATTTGTAGCCACCTTGGTGTGACTCTCTGCCTGATCTTAAAAGTGCTGCTTAAAAAAAAAAAAAAAAAAAAAATTATTAGCCCAGACAAAGGGTGGTTCTGACAAGTCTGTAGAACTCCTGGCTTGAAACTGGATCATGTATGTCTGCAGTCAGCCAGGTAGACATATGCTGAGCTTCCTAGGACTTGTGTGTAAGTGTGTTTCTATGAAAGGACAGATGTTTTCTAAGCAGGAGTTGCTTTACCAATTCTGACTTGCTGTGCATCTAATTGAACATCCTCTCTCTTCCTGTAAGGACAAGATGCTGTACAACAGGTCATGCTGCATCTAATTACAGAACTAATTTTTCAGTTCTTGTGGTTTTGGCTGCCATTGCAGAAACCGATTGTCCTGGTTTCAAAAAAACAAAATCCTATTTGGGTCTCTATCTGGAATCTTCCCAACGAATTTAGAACAAGCGTGGTGTCATGGATGGTTAGCCCAGGCAGTGCCCCGGGTGCTCTGGGCGGGACTGGGTCCTACTGAGCACAGCCCTGCTGCTTTTCTGACTACGTGCTTGATCTACACTGTGCAGTGGCCTCAGCAAAGACATACGGACCGCCTTGGTTGAGCTTGTATGTTTGTACAGCATGGCGCAGGGCTGTTTCTTGATAGAAGCCCTAATATGACTTCACGTTTTATTTTATTTTACTTTCTAAATTCTTCCCAGAGCATTGCAGTCATAAGCATACTGAAAAACCATGCTGCAAAATGTACTGATTAATGCATTAGCTTTAATGAGCATGCACTGTGTGTACACACTGTCAGTTTTCTACCTTTAACAATGTAAGAGTGAAATATGTTGATTTCCTTGTATTTTAACTGGTGTTTAAACAAGGAAAGGAAGTCTAGGTTGAACAGTGCTGCACCTCTTAACAGCATGATGTTGACGAGCCCCAGTAAAATTACCATACCGTGTTTCCTAATGGGCTGCTTCACATCTGCAGGAACGACCTTTCAGAACTGCTTTTCTTTCCTTCCCCCACACTTCACGTGAATTTGGTCTTGATAGCAAAAGGTCTCTCCTCTCACTGTAACAGCTCTTACTCCTTTAGCCATTCCAGACATCACTTTTTCCCATGTACAAACTTTCCACCGCTCACTCCAACCTTTGCAGTAAATGATAATTTTCAGTAATGACATCACCTCTACAGATCTCCACTGGCTTGCCTGTAGCTGTTCCTGAACGATGTAGCCGTTAGGGAGAATGGGAACTTCAACGTAAAGTTCAGCACTCAGAGCACAAATACAAGATGGATGTTTTTCAGTTCCTTAAGCATTTCTGTATGGCTTGAGCCCATTAGTATTTAGGATTGAGAAATTTTTTAATTATTATGATTAATTAATATTAGGCACCAGAGGGTGACTCATGTCATATTAAAATGTCCGTGTGGATTGTTGTGCATCTCCATTGTTTCGGAATTTGTGACTTCCTCAGAGGTTAAGAATAACTGACCCAACCCCTTTACATTGTCCTATGAAGAAAACCTTTGCTACTGAGTGTTTTGGAACATAGGGACAGATCTTGGGTGGATTCTCCAGAAGAGTTAAGAAGGATCCAAGTTCAAGCATTGATCCAAGTCTTTTGCTCAGTGGCCTCAGTTGGAATACTAGAATAAAATATGATTTTTTTTTTCAGTTTCCAGATAAAAGCAGGAAAGAGAATGTTATTGACACTGTGAAGGAAAACTATGATCGCTGCTAGAGCACGAAAAAGCAATACAAGGAACATGAATTTCTTTCTAGAAACTTAACTGACGATATGAGGCTGGCTGTTGCTTCACTTCTACCTGACTAGCAGGCATGAGCACTCCCTCAGATTGGATCACTTGAAATCTGGGTCCATGTGATCCAGATTTCTTTGGGAGGTTCCAATAAAATCCATTTCTTCTTCAGACCCAGGATACCTTGATTCTGGCAGGTATCATTATACTGAATGAGAAGTGTTGGATCCTGGCCCTGGCTGGATTGTTGAAAAGTAAACTGAAAAAGTAATCTGGAAAGGTATTCAATTAGATTTGTTTGATCAGTATTTGGATTTAATTTCCAAGATGTTTTGATTTCCTTGTTACTGCCAATACAGCAAAAATTACAGACACAAACAATCTAGTTACCTGTGAAAGGAAGCAGGAAATCTGATCGGGAACGTTTCCCTTTCCTTCCTGCAGCTACTCTGGTTGATGAGACATGCCGTTTGAACTGAGTTCTAGGACTGATGGAATTTAAGGGACAGGACCATGCCATTCATTCTTGGGGCTTGTACAGTCCGCAGTTTTGGAGATGTCATTTCTTCAGATACTAGAGCTCCTGGGGCCATGTTCAGCTGGCATGACATAGATGGAGACCATTCCATCCTTTTCAGCTTCCTTCCTTTTCTTTCTCCTTCCGCTTAACAAACTGTAATATAAGACCCACAGAATTCCCCAAACAGACGTCCCTCAAGTTGGCATCGGACCATACGTCTCATTTCTTCATTAATTTACTGAGCCCTGTTAGTGTGTCAGTGCCCATGACATTTTGCTTTGGTCCTTACTGCGTGCTTTTCACTCCTCCTCGTACGCGACACAAGCTCTCTCGGTCAGCAACTGCAGACGTAGTTTGGTGATGGGAAGGGAAACGTTACTTCGTAGTGAAAGCAGATCTCTCACCTTACTGCCTTTACTGATCCAGAAATAATCCACTGATCTTCCTTGCTTCTTTGGTGGAAGAAATTCACTTCATCCACAGTCTGTGGCACCGGTTTACAACTGGTGATAGCTGTGTGTGCAACTCATGCTGGCCACACTGCTTTGAGAGAGGTCCAGGTCCTCTGACTTCTGCAGTGTTGCTGTAGGAGTGGTGTGTACTTTGAAGATACAGTACCAGACACTGGTAAGTGATGTTTCTTTCCTATTATCAAAAGGTTTGACACATGCACCACTTTTACTGAGCTTTTCTAATTAATGTATTTTTCTTCTTTTTTTAAAGCAAATGAAGAAACATCCGTGTCGACAATGTGACAAATCTTTCAGTTCATCCCATAGTTTATGTCGTCATAATCGTATCAAGCACAAAGGCATTAGGAAGGTTTATACATGCTCGTGAGTTCTACTTTTATTTATTTAGAAACAGAGTATAAACCAACAAAAAATGTTGTTAGTGGAATTTCTTTTCTTGATTGTATAAAAGGCAGTGTCCCATTCCTTCAAAGGAATCAGGTATTTAGATACATAGACAGGCCAAACGAGGCTATCCAGCATGCATAAAACATAGCAGGCTACTGAGAATGCGTGTACATCAAGTCTGCTGTCTTTCAGGGGCTTTGGCAAGCAAATCTGAAAGTTTACTGAGCTGAGAGTTTGCATGGCTGATAGTTCTACAGTAGCGAACTCGGTTTTCAATAGTCTGTCAGATATACAACCCACTCTTCTAATCTACCAATGCCAGTATTTGTAGTATTTTTCTCATACATAAAACTGTGTAATGTCTAAAAATCCTTAGTGATGTTTAAGTGGCTGGAGAGATGATACATAATTTAATAGAAAAATCCATGTCAGTCAGATAAGATATATAATACAAACTTTCTGTTGTAGCTCTTCATAATTTTGTATGTATTTGCACGCTGCGGGACTGAGCTTGCAGTTCTGAAAAGGAAGCCCCAAGCAGCAGCCGTTCTCTGTGGCTGAGATCTTACCAACCCCTTCTCTGCCGTAGTATGGTCTCTGCTTTGTTATGGAAAGCACAAAGCCCAGTGGCGTGGAAACTTGAGACCGCGGTGCATAGCATGGCTTTCCAGCGGAGTGCTTTATAACCTCCTGTCTGTCTCCCTGCACCGTGGCTGCCTGACACAACCTACGTGAGCTGGCTAGCCTAGACACTATTTCTCTTGGTATATTACAAGTAGCAAGCGTCTGGGTTTTGCACACCCTTTGAGCAGAAAGCTTATTGTGGTTCTCTGTTTTCATTTCAGAATGCCTACAGTACTGTCTTTTTTTAAATAAAGTTAAAAGAAACAGCAGTTAAAACCTTAGGAGAGAGACTCGGAGAGTATTACAATTTAACGTCTCCCCTGCAGTTGTTTGCCCATCCCTCCTCTAGGCACCTGTACAGTATGTTACAACATTGGAACTCGGGAGAAACACACTTCCCAAAAGCACCTGAGAGGTTTAGATGGTCCTGTGTGGGACTGTGAAAGACAAGTTTGTTCTGCTGTTCATTTTGAGGTTGGAAAGGGAGCCGAGAAGGAATTACAGGTTCCAAGGAGATCAGTATTTGGATCTGAATGCAGAATTAAGTGCCGTTCAGAGCTAGCATTCATCCTACATGGAAGGTGATTGCTTTCCCTATGAAATTTAAATTAAGAAGAACTTGGGAAAGCGTCTAATAGAATGTACAGTTTAGTGACGTTAGCAGAGGTCCAAGAAGGTAACTCGGTTGCTCCCCGGTTTTATTCTGACTCACTCTTTGTAGCATTTTGATACTATCTTTGGACAACTTCTCATTTGCTCTGAATATAAATTGCTCAAACGTTTCTAGTGTTACTTTGTAATTATGCTAATTTTCTTATAATACTTACCTGTGCAATTGATTGGAAAAACATTGTCGCTATCTTCAATAGATTGTACTCTAGTCTGAATTTATTTACTAGTCCTATTTATATTCTTCAGAATACTATGACTTTTGCTAAGCGTGACATTTGAATCTGTGCATGTCTGCTTTGTGTTTATGTAGGCACTGCCCAGATTCAAGACGTACTTTTACCAAGCGGTTGATGTTGGAAAAACATATTCAGTTGATGCATGGCATTAAAGACCCTGATGTGAAAGAAATGACTGAATCAACCAATATGGAAGAAAGGGAAGTAAAAGAAGACACAAAGGTAATCATTTAGAAGGTGCATTCAGTCACAGAGTGAATTTTTTGTGGGTATACATTCAGGATCTTTAGATAGATGCAGATATTTTGATCCCATAAAATTCTGATCTTCTGTGCAGTAGAGCCCAAAAAATGTCTCAAAGGTTCCTGCAACAAATTCTGTCGTCCTTGAACTAGAACATGTTTTTGGAAAGACTTTCTGTTTGGCTTGATCACTAAATGATGGAGAATGTAACTTACACCTTAGTGGTTTCCTTTAAGAGCACCTTTCAAATCCTCTGCAACCAAGTTCTCTCATGGCTGTAGAAAAGCTACAGGTTACGTAAAAGCGACGTGACCTTCCAAATACCCAGCTTTGAGCTTATCTGATAGAAATTTTACAGTGAAACTGCTTTCAATCTGATGATTGAAACACAGCAGGATCTCCTGCTATACTTGGCAGTGCAGCCTCACCTTGAGTACTGCGTGCAGTGCTGGGCCCCAGAACTTTAAAAAGGATGTGAAGGTCCTCGCACGTGTCCCGAGGAGGGCAACCAAGCTGGTGACAAGACTGGAAGGCGTGTCCTGCGAGGAGCAGCTGAGGTCTCTGGGCTTGTCTCGTCCGGAGAGGAGGCGGCTGAGGAGCGACCTCATGGCTCTCTGCAGCTTCCCGA
>JAVKLA010000074.1:83695023-83717115 GCA_034782735.1 Sagittarius serpentarius
AACAACACGCTTCAACTTCTGGTCAGCCCTGAAGGGGTCAGGCAGTGGGACTAGATGGTCGTTGTAGGTCCCTTCCAACTGGAACTAATCTATTCTGTTCTTCTATTGATGATGAGTGTTATGAGGAAAGCAAAAATAAGATAGCAGTGCTGTCCAAAGACTTGTTACATGCAGAGATTAACATTTTTTAAGTGTTTTGGACTCTATATGATAAAGAATTTCACCTGTGACGCCATGTCCAAAGCTGACAGCAGGGACACAAACATACCTGTATTTTAAACTGTAGTATAGTCCTTTACGTGACTCTTTTTCAGCCCATCATACTGTCTTCTTATTTAAGTGTTGAAAATATGGCAGCTCTATACATTGTCTTCATAAACATCATGGAGCATATCTGAGCTACGTAGGATGCAAAAGATTCTTTAGGAATATTCATGTCAGAAGAATAACAAACAGAATATAAAAAATTATCAGTTTACTTAGTTTTAAAAATTGTGCATGTTGATTCATTCTTTGGCGATATGGTAGTTTGGTTACTAACAGTCAGGAGATAATCTGTCAACTCAAAATTCAGGCATGAAATAATATTAAGTAATTAAAATGAAGTTCCAGAAGGTAGTGCTGAGAAGTTCCTAGACTGATATTCTACATTCTGTACACCGTTGAAGTCTCATTGGTGTGTGTGCTTGGATGCAGTTACGCTGGCAAACGTTATTCAAGTTTATGCGGTGTATTAGATACTGTAGCTCTCTCAGAGCCAACAAAACAAATTCTATGTGCAATTTATAAGAAAGAAAACCCTTAGTTTTCTAACATCTGCAACATATATTTGCTTGTATTATTTCAAATAGTGTATTTATCAAAGTTATACTGGAATCTACCAAGGGAAAGTTTTTGAAGTTTGCAAGTCACAAGTAGTTAGGAAAAGAACTGCGTACTTATGCTTACACTTACGGCTTTTTTTAGGTTCCTAGTCCAAAGCGTAAATTGGAAGAACCTGTACTGGAATTCAGACCTCCACGAGGTGCAATCACTCAGCCATTGAAGAAGCTGAAGATAAATGTTTTTAAAGTTCACAAGTGTGCCGTTTGTGGCTTTACAACAGAAAATCTTCTCCAGTTTCATGAACATATTCCTCAGCATAAATCTGACGGCTCTTCATACCAGTGCAGGGAATGTGGACTCTGCTACACATCTCACGTGTCCCTCTCCCGACATCTCTTCATTGTACATAAGCTGAAGGAGCCTCAGCCAGTATCAAAACAAAATGGGTCTGGGGAGGATAATCAGCAAGAAAATAAACCCAATCATGAGGACGAATCATCTGACAGTACGGCGTCAGACAGAAGATGCAAAGTGTGTGCAAAGACTTTTGAAACTGAAGCGGCCTTAAACACTCACATGAGAACACATGGCATGGCCTTCATCAAGTCAAAAAGAATGAGTTCAGCTGAAAAGTGATCAGATTATTTGGGACGCAGAAATCTCTCTCCACATTGGAATACTAATGACATTTTTGCTACAGAAAGTTCAAGGTATAATAGTGTTAACAGTACTGTTCAGGCTGTTGCAATATATTCTGCATAAAAGTGTCCCCCTCACCTCATTGTCTATACCCTCAAAACCATTGAAGCAGTATTTGAGTTGAAAAGAGTTTGTATATATTTAAACTAATAACTTTTATACTCTTTGTTATGTGTTTGTATCCGTATCTAGTGGACATTTGGGTTTTTCTGGTTTGTTTCTGGATTTTTTTCTAGTAAGTTTCTTTAAAACAGAGTTCTGAATGCTGGGGCAGTTCCTTAGGTTCTCTTAACCCGTTTCTTATCTGAATGCTTCTGAAAGAAGGTTTAGCTAATGGAAGTGCATCAGAAGGGAGTGCTTAGAGGGGAGTGGGGAGGGGAAGCAAGCTAAGGGGAGATTTTAAATTCTAAGAACTTGTGCTTCTACATGTCTAAGGAAGCTTTTAAACTTTCTCTTTAAAATATATATTAAAAAAAAAAAAGAAGAAGAAAAAGTACCACTGCATATGTAAAATGCAGTGCTGGTTTTAGGTGGCAACACCAGAACAGGTGCAGACCCCCTAGAATGATAAAGTACTTTTGGAAAGTATAATTGCACAACTCTGTATCATGAAGTGATTTTTTAGGCCATCAGGTGCTTGTGATCAAAGCTGAAATTGTTACAAAAGGGCTGGGCTGCTCTGGATTTAACAAAAAAGATGTAATTAGAGGAATAGGTTTATAATGATGATGTTTTTTGTCATGTAATTTATTAAACATTATATAGAAGCGAGTACACAGCATTATGTATTTTCCTTTATTTCTGGTTATTGAAAGAAAATAGTTAACCCTTGCTACAGGGGTTGGTATTTCCCAGCTCTGTATGCTAATGCCAAATGTTCTGGTGCTCAGTGTCACATACAACCACAGCTGTCAAGAAGCTAACACACCAGCCTATGTAAGTATAACTGGGGCTTTCAGCTTTAGCACAGACCACAGGAAGCTAGCTCAGCCATTTCAAACGTGTATCTAATATCACTAGTTACGCTTTCACAAAGTACAAAAAGGTACCGTACTGTCCCTTTCATATATAGTTCTCTGTGAGAGTTATATTTTTGGTTTGTTTTTGCATTTTATACCTTGTATGTATCCCTAAAAAAAAAATTTTGTACTTTTTTTTAAAACAAATTGTGTATATATAGATAGCTGCATGATATACAGTAGTAATTGTTTGGTTCCTTAAACGTCTTGCTGCTGTCAGATGTTACTATACACTATGTCCATTACAACTGTATTAAACACATTTCATATGTAAATAAATGTGGAGCATTTTGCCCCTCAAGATTTGTGAGATTCTGTTATTTATCATTAAATTTTAACAGTTTGAAAAATGGAAGTGTTTGAAAAAAGATGGATCCTTCTCAGCCACCTCTGTAAAACTTCTTAATCACTCTGGACATTGTGTATTGGATACATTAGTTCTGCTTTCTCTCTTCATCCTCATTCTTAATTTGGTTTGTTGGTACATGCTTGTTATCCCATTTATATTGCTCACATATTGAGTGGTTATGAGGTACTTCTCCATCCTAAAACATACAGCTGGTATCGCAGGATCTTAGTGGGTAACGTACACTGGCCATCACTGCCCTTTCCATTAAGTGTATACCTCTTGAACACTTGTTTGTTGATGTGCACTGTCAACTGTACAACAAATGAGTTATCACTATGCAGAATGGTGTTTTGTATACAGTGAACAGATAATAAAAGTTAAATTTTCACAGCCATTATTAATACTTTTGTTTATTTTCCCTTCTCACTGCCCTGCACCTGCAAGGGACGCTGCAAACCAGTAACTTCTGTCATTGTTGGTGCCGCCAAGAGGCGAAACACCGGCAGCTACTGACAAGTCATCTGCAAGCTGTTGGGCACGATGTGAAATCACTCCGTGGTCACAGCCCGCTTCCCAGGTCAGACGTGCGCAGTGCAAGCTCCCACGCTGCCTTGGCCCCCAGGACTGCACGGGAGTTCCTTTTGCCAGAGCCGCTGAGTGGAGCTCAGCTACTCAGCAGTATTCAGCTGTAATTGGAAGATCGATTTAACTCTCCTTCCAGTAATCTCTTGAAAGGTTTAAGAGATAGCGGGTCTTCGACTGCCCCATAATCTCTAGACACATTTCTGTGTCAGAGCTTAAACACACTTGGGTACGGCAGGGAAATGTAACTTTTCCTCCAGGTAAATGGTTCCTTTTCACAGGCAGAAATCCACCCAACCAGGGGAGGGGGAAGGAGCTCTGCTGAGGACCATGGCTTTTTCCAAGTACCGGACCTGGGGTGAGGGGGAAGAGATTTAGTGGCACAATTAATACCATCATGTTTCTCACATGGTATTTCTTGCCTACTTCTCCAGCTCCTCCAGACATTGGGGCTTTTCCTTCTGTATCTTCTGAGTAATTCAAGGTGCCTAGATACTAGTAATGAAAAGGCCTGTTGGGTACATCTCTGTCTTTCCAGGGGAGATTTCCAGTGTCCAAGCATTACTCCAGGAGTGATGCTCTTGCCAGTTCCCTTTTGAGATTCCTCTGCTTAGAAGTTGGTCTTGTCCAAGCAGAGATTTCCTGGTAATGGCCAACCTGTTTGTTTATTGCTATTTTACTTGATCTTGGGCAAAGAAAGTATCACGTTTTACTTGGCTGACCCTTTCAGAAATCACAGCTCCTTTGCTGCTCAAACATCCCTGGTGTAAGTTTGTTGTTGTCCTAAGTGTGCTGGTCTCGTCTCCCTGCCCACCCAGCTCTCAGGGGACACGTGTGCTTATTGGATGGAAAAGCAAAAGCAGGTAGTGGCCCCAAATACAACACAGGCATGTTGGAAGTCTTGTGCCTTATTAATGAACTAGTTTTTTACTGACCCGGAGGGTGGCTAGTCACCCGCCCTCTCTGTATCCAGCCGCGGGTTCAGTGAAGGTTTTGCTTTCTCTGATGGAGGGGAGGCTGAGCGGAGTCTCGCTGCTGAGCAGGGGGTAATGCCACCATCCTTGCTGCAAGGCGGGTGTTTCAAGCAGAAGGGAATTTGAGGGACAACAAGGTGCAATATAGCCAGCAAGGACGGCCCAGGGAAGGGAAAGCGTAAGAGGAGTTTTCTGCGCGTTTGCATACCGAAGAACCCGCAGCAGGCAGCTGGGCACAGCTACAGCGCACCAGGAACCCGAGGAGAGCTGCCGGAGAGCTACAGTCAAGGGAACGAAAAGAAATGAATCTGCGGCCTCTCCTCCTTTTCCATCCCGGCTCTTTGGTCGTGCAGGCTGAAAAGGGAGTAGCTATAACCTTAAACGCACAGATTGGCTTCCAAGGCTTCTGCTGGGGCACAGCCTGAGCAATGACACCCACAGCTGCTGTTCAAATTAAAGCAGCTTCAGCTCTGTGTATGTTTGCTGTGAGTTCAGGGTGTTCCCCTTAAGAGCAGGAAGCAAGCCCTAAATTGTGAATTCTGTGGAGAGGCTGCCAAAATGTGGGAATGGGAGGAAGGACAGGAGCGATAGGAAGGCAAATCTCCTTCACAGCATGCAGCAGGACCTCCATCGAGGGCAGCTCATTAAACCCGGTCCTCTGCAACAAGCAAACCCAAACCGCCAGCCCCAGCTGCAGCCGGGCTCTGGCACGGAAACCAGGCAGGCCCAAGCAGCGAGCGAAGCGGGCTGGGGGGGCTGGGGAGGCCGGCGCTGATGCAGTGCCCACCCGCTGTCAGCAGCCTCCCCGTTCCAAGGCGCTGAGCCTCCTCTGCCACTGCAAATACCCGGGCACCCCTGGAAGACGGGGCACCCTCCGATCCGCACTGTGTATGCGGAGCTACAAGTCTGCCAGGTCTTCCTCACAGGAAGACGGTTTCCTGAAGACCGGGAGGTGAACAGCACGTTGTAAAGCAACGTGAGACCCCAGTGAAAAGGCCAAAATCTCAGTTTGCAAGCCTAGCGGAATTATTTCCTTTTGGAAACTATAAAGAAAATATTTAAACATATTTTTATGTGAGATCTGACATTTTAATTGTTTACTTTTAATTAAATGTTGTGACACTGACAGGCAATTACAATGATGACATTAATACTGCCCTTTTCTACACCTTCTTTCCTCTGAGGATTTAACAATAATGGATTAAACCTCATAAAACCTCTCTGTGAGGTAGAAAAGGGATCATTTAGCCTTCACTGTTTTGCAGCCACTCTTTTGGTTGAACGCAGAGGTACTTAACACTGCGCATCAGCTCCAGCAAGCAGATTAGAACAGAAATACTAATTAAGGCTTCAGGGAGCATTCAGGCAGGCAGAACAAAGCGTTAGTGTCAGGTCCGGGGTCAATGTGTGGCTGCTTCAATCTATTCACCCTGTATAAAGGCAGGGATTTCTGACCTCCGTGGAGGCGGTGCCTGACAGGTATACGTGTGTGTGTATATACACATACCTCCTCCCGATGTGTGCCTTCCCATTCCAGCCCTTCTGCTCTTCGGCGAGCTCCCTGAGACCTCTTCCCAAGTATCCACCTACAAAGTGCCTGACCAGGACTGCAACCACCCGTTCGGGAACGTAGTGACTGCGCTCCTCGGTGGCCCAGCCGGTCCCACGTCTCCTGTTCAGATTCAGCTGCCTGAAGTGTGGGCACCCAGCGTGTCCCGACGGTGCCGGGCAGCGCCCGCAGCCAGGCCGAGCAGGCCGGGGGCGGCAGACGGCAGGGCCGGGCCAGGCAGGAGAAGGCACGCCTGGCCAGAGGGGCAACAGCCTGCGCTTGCCCTGGCCCGGAGGCAGCCATCAGCGCAGCCCCTGCACGACAAGGCTCAGACCCACCTAATATTGGTTAACCCTGGCAGTGCTAAATGGTCAGACGTTCCCCCCTCAGACCCCCTTAGCCGACGGAAGCGTGCTTTAGTGTTTAAACACAAAGCTTTCAAGAGCGGGTGAGCCCTCCTCAGCTGTTGCATTGCACAGCGCACAGACATTCTGCTGACTGGCTTGTAAGGGCTGGCTGTGGTGCGGCGGTGCCAGGCGCCGCGCTGGGGCGGGCGCACGGTTCATGCCGGAGCAGCGGGGCACGCGGGCTGCCACCCCGCCCGGCTCCGCTTGTCCTCAGGGCTGCACACACCTGGGGTCTTCGGGAAACGGCACAGAAACGAGTCAGTGAGGCTGTAGTACGTGTGGAAAAAAAACCTCACAAACCACACCGGAAAGTTTTGAATGCATCTTCATGGGGCCACGCAGTCACTTAGCAGTGGGAAAGTAACAGCGAAGGACGGCATGGGAGTTCACAATAGCCCAGCGAGGCAGCGTGGAGCCGGCCCTTCGCATTGTGCATGGGGCCACGCTGAGACACCTTCCAAAACGTTCAATTTGCCAGCAACAAAAATGCCCTTGAGAAAGGCTGTGAGAAAAGTGGGAAGGAACAATGAGCAAGGGGAAGTGGGACACCAGGTCAGCCAGAGCTGCCGCATTCTGTGCCATCAGCCCCAAAGGGAGCAAAACACTCTGCTATGGGAAAAGCAAGCCGGCACGGCAGGTCCTGGGGCTTGGAGGACAGGCGAGCGCGGCGCGCCCCTCCTGCCGAGCCCGACTGCTGGGCATTCAGACCGACGGAGCCAAGGGGACCTGCACGTAGCAGGCGCAGCCAGCTGGCACCAGGACAAGTGCCCAGGCCCTGCGGCGTGCCGGTGCGAGCCCGGGCCGCCGCTGGGACTCCCCACCGCACGGTGCCGTGGACGTGCTGGCCTGCGGATGGTGCACAGAGGCGATGACATGTTCAGGCAGGCGGTGGCTTCTCTCTCCGGCAGGCCGGCTTGCCCAGGCCGTCTGCCTGTGCCCAGAGGGACCAGCCCGCGGACAGCGATGGGGAAGGCTGCGGCTCAGAGGGAAGGGCGGTCAGCAGGAACAGGCCGAAGCACAGTGGTGGCGGGTGCTGCAGGGGACTCGTCAGGAGGTGACCAGGGGAACCGTGCCCCACAAGGAGCAGAACATTCAAAAGTAATAAAAGCCGTGGGTTTTAACTCTGTCACACAGTTAAACAGTGGAACTCGGTGCCACAGACAATCATGAATATCAAGGTTTCACCAAGGGCAAGAAATGTATTTATAGGAAATACAAACATTTTAGAAGGATTCCTCCATCTCTTATCTTGATAGAGTAATACCCGTGCAAGAAACCAGATTGCCTCATGTCTGCCCTGTAGGGTTTCTTTCTTTGTTCACATTGCAAGAAGCTGGGATAACACAATCGTGAGAGACACCAGGTCTGGCAGCAGTCACCACACGGGGGGTAACTAGTCTACTAATTTAATGCAACTAGTCTAAGGTCAGAGGCCTTTGACTTCCATGCAGGTGGAAACCTGCTTTTCACCCTCACACATAACAGTGTCACAAAGTGTAATTTAGCGACAGGGTCTCAAATGAGGTTTGGTTGGGCGCTGCTTCATCATTCAGCTGAAACAGGACTTGATTTAGTCATAAGAACACAAGAATAAGAGAGCAAAGCGCTTCAGTGACAACCGGTGTGTACACACACATCTTGAAGTGATGATGCTTTTATTCGGTGGAGGGTAGTCTTGAACTAATCCCCAGAGATGTCTGGGTTGAAGGCTGTACTGTTCACAAACAGTCTGAAAAAGGGAGTCGCGAGTCACAAGGTTGCCGACGACACTAAGCTATGCAGGGCAGGAAAAACGAAAAATGATCGCAAAGCACTGCAAAAGGACATCACAGTACTGAAAAAGGTGAAAAAATGGCAGAGGAGAGTCAATTTAGAAAAATGCGACATGATTCAGAAGTGAACAAACGAGACTGAATTTACATGCCAAATGACAGACCCCGAACCAACCCTTTGCTAATCAGGAAAGAAGACCTAGAGCGGCAATTGCTAGCGCTATGAAGTTGTCAGCCTGGCACATAGCAGCAATTGAAAAAGCAAATAGATTAGTAAGACCGGAACACAAAACCAAACAGAAAACATAGTTACACCACTAAGTAAATCCATGAACACCTGCATAGGGAATGCCTTATGCAGCTTGAATTCCCCACCCGCGCCTCAAATGACAGAGCAGACCTGGGATAGGCACAGGGAGGGATGGATACTGGAAGGACTTCTGCACAGGGGCTGTCAAAATGGGGTATGGCTCACCAGCCTGCGTAAGGGATGGCCCAAGCAGATAATGCCAGAGGTTACTAAAGCCATGGTGACGATGAGCAGGGAATGACTGCTCCCTGCGTAAGAAATGGGAGCATCCAAATGAGATGTTCAGAAGTGCTTCTTCATCAAACGTGTAGTTAAGATGGGGAACTCTCTACAACGGGATGTTACAGATCCTAAAAGCTTACATGAATCAAAAAGTAATTAGACAAGTTCATCGAAGACAGACCCACTCAGGGCTCTTTAAAGACAAAACCAGCTTCTCTGGCTTGGGAACTCGCTGTTCTTAAGCCTCTTCCAGGCAGCCAGTGGTTTTGGCTTAGTCAGAGACAGGGCTTGAGCTCGACAAACCTTTGCTCTGATCCGGGCAGGGTGGGTTTAGATTCTTTCTTATCCACGCTGCACCTTTTTCTTGCAAGCTGAGATCCACAAGACATCTTCCCGTCGTGACATCCTCTGCAGCCCCTGTGGCCCTGACCCAACAGCCGTGCCTGCCCCTGCACTCCGGGGCTGTCTGTCCTCTCTCCACCCCGTAGCCATGCTTGTGGTGCAATGCCAGACCCTCGCCAGTGCCATTTGTGCCTCTCCCATGCACTATGGGTTCTCAGCGTGGCATCCGCTGTTTCAGTCTAGCGTGCCACGGGTGTGTCTGCTGCCCCGATCCTTCATGCCCCCGCCCCCCAAATAACAGTACACATGGGGGCTATGCACCTTGCTGCACCTCTAAACTCAGCTAGAAATACGTCTAATTAAATGAATGCATGTGTGTTGTCCAGTACACGGTCCCTTTAATGACTCCCACGTATATCTGCCTCCTTTGTTTATGGGGTTATTGGGCACGGTGCATGTATGTGCTGCCCACCCCTGCATGGTGCCCCTTGCTTGGTACTTGCCTCCGTGGTAGCCCCTGGTATTCACGGGGCTGGTCTTGACTTGCTCCGGGAGGTATTTAGCCTTGTCTTGGCCAGCTGGCCGCCTTGCAGAGTAGGTACGGCAGAAGTTGAATCTGGCTGACCACAGTCGCTGTACTTCTAGACTTGTCTGGTTTTTTTATTTCTGGAGGGCATTTACAGATGCACAACTTGACCTGCCAAAGGCCCAAATGTTCTCAGTGCTTAACCTCCGTGTATCTGCGGGGAATTCAGTACGGCAGGCCTATTTAGTTTTAAAAGGATTTTTATATAACTCTGACCTTTTCATTCTGTTAATATTACCTTTCTCGGTACACCTAGCATGCGTACGCAGCTGCCAGGCCAATAATGGGACACAGAGAAACCTAGTTTATTTTAAAGCCTTTCTCAAATATTAGGGCAGTTCAGGAGTCAATTCTTTGTATTTGAATTTCAGATTATTACTAAAAGGTTATATGTCTAGGCTCCTGGAAGGACAAAGGGTGGGTAACGGAGTAAAAAGAGAAATAAGTACAGAACATGGCAAACACAGAAGGCACAAGCGTACCCGACCTACATCCCTGGGCTTCGCGTACAAACTGGGTTCTGTAGCCAGAGGTGGATGCAGAAGGAGCACTTCTTCCCTCCTCCCGAGCACTTCTTCCCTTTCGAAAAAAATTTATTTTCTCCTCAACAGTGACTGTACAAAAGCTGGTTTTAATGTTATTTCTTTCACAGCTGGAAAAACGGTAGCTTTCCTCCCTGGGGGCCAAATGGTCTGTCTGAGGGCATCGCAGTGGGACACCTCGCAGTGCGGCTCAGCGGCGAGCAGAGGACCGTGCGGGCTGCCAGCAGGGCAGGGCGACCTCGTCCTCCCAGGACAGCCCAGCACCGCAGAAGATGCCGGGCCGTGGCAAGCCCTCCAGCAAGCCGCACAGGGACCGAGCGCAGACCTCGCATCGCTGTGGGCGAAATGCACCCCCCCCCGTGCAAAGTCCTAGCCGGCACCGTGCCCGGGCTGCCTGTGCCCCTGCGGCTCGGCGGGCAGAGGTCACTGACCACCAGCAGGACCCCCGGGCAGGCTGCGGGTGTGCCCGGGCAAGGCGCTGCCCGGCGGGGGCTCGGGCGATGCCCTCGTCGGCGCAGAGGACTGCCCATGAGCAGGGTGGCCCTGCGCCTCCTCGACGCAGGGGGCTGCAACCTGCCCGTCGGTGCCATCGCTGGGGTCGACGGCGAGACCGAGTCCTGGCAGACCTTGATATCTGCGGAGATCCCCATCTCCGCTGACAACGTCATCCAGGATGACCGATGCCAGCCCGGGGTGAGAGCAGAGCTGCGTGCTGAGGCACCGTGCTCTCCTCCACTGCTATAGGGTGTCTTGAAAAGACCTGGGAAAGCACAGCATTGGAAATGACCCAGATTCATCTGGAAAATGAACTGGAGGCACCACAGTTTTCTTCTCTGACCCCCAGGTTTCTACTTTGAAGGAAAAAAATGTATTTGGAGCAGTAATGTGACTATTAGCAAAATAATCTGAGCATTGTATCCTTCACAGATATGTCCCCTAATGTGATTTGGCAGAAGCCTTTATGCAGTTCACTTATTTTATATTCTCAAATTCTGCTATTTTGTATTCAGTGATTCTAATATGATGGTGGGGATATGGATGCACTGCATGGTAAGTATTGCTCTCTCTGAGCCCGGCCACCACTTGGCTAACATTGCCACAGCTCTGTGTGCCAGATTAATATTGAAGGTCAAGTACAACAATATTTCCTGGTTTAAGTGACTGTCACTTTCTCAGTTAAAATGCAGAGCAGTCCCTGATGAATGCAATCAGCCTATAATTGGAGGAGCTACTGTCTCAAAATATCACTTGGTCATTACATTTACATACTGTTGCTGTTAGCAAAAAGAGCAGAGCCCTTTCGACGCAGAGAAACATCTCTTCATCAAGCAGCGCCAGCATTGCTCCGGATGGTTTACCTCACTGAGATGTTTCCCCCCACACAATGTGCTCCACTCATGTAATGTCAAGCACTTTCCAAATGCTCATAAAAGTCAAGGCATAAGCATCAAATAGCAGACTTTATGGCCAGAGGCCAAATTCCTCTCCACTGAACTCAGTGATCAGGGGCCGGATTGTCTTACATGGTGCTATGATGGAGGCCTTCAAGTGCCATCACACACATAATTTCTTTTGGTTTCCTAGGCAGTGTTACAGCCTCGGTTCTTCAGTGCAGGTTAAGCCAACAGCAAATAGTTAACAAATACCATTATCAGCCAGCTCGGTTGCTGGTACCACACTGCCGATCTGCCCAGGTAATACAGTTACAGAAGAGAGAAAGCATCGTGGAAAAGTCATAAATAGTTCACGACACTGAGGTGGCAAGAAATTAAGAGCTGCAGAAAAACTTTGGGGGAAAAAATATCAGAACTGTTTAGGATGTAAAATGCATTGGGAAGGCACAGAAGCGACAGCTGTGGCTCTCAGAACAAAGTCATACCTCAGTCTGGAAGCAGACAGAGGTTTTTAAGGTCTTCCTGCTCTCCCTCATCATCTTCACCCCTGCCTTTCTGTGTTCACCTCGCCTGAGTTAAGGCTGAAGGAGCTGGCTTTGTGGGAGCTCCCAGACCCTTCCGGAAGCAGTTTCACTTAGGCCAGGGCATTTTCTAAAGATGTTAGATTCAGCTGCGTGCTAAAAGTGAACCGACCACGAGCCAAGGCGGCAGTAGCCGAGCTCTCGATGTAACCACAGATCAAGTCTGTCTCCTTGCATCCGCACGGAGTTACCCCTGGGATCTGGGGGAGACACAGCCACCACCTCACAGCAAACACACGCACCACGTCCCTGTTACAAAGAAGACATCAGCACATCAGTGCCCATGTGCCCTAGCCAAAAGCACCCAAGAAACATTAACCTTTATGGGTAACGCTTACTACAAACGCCCAAGACGATTTATTTTCCTGCTTCACAGGAGATTCATCAGGTATTAGTATCACTACTGTGATTAATAAATAAAAAAGGGGCAACCTGAGCCTGCACTCGAATGAACGACTGGTGCTCCATTCAGTGTTGCTCTGCAGAGTCCCCCCGCGTGTCCGACACCACGGCAGGCACTCTCTGGAGCTGTATCTGTGCGAGAGCTTTGGGCAGATGCGGTCGTGTCTCGCCACGAGCCGCTGCCCTGGGCACGGGGCAGAGGCGGCTCCGGGCGGGCTGGCTGGCTGGCGGCACAGGCAGAGCCCGGCGTCGCCTTCCCGGCCGAGCCGCGGGGCAGGTGAGCTGCCAGGGGAAAGGCGGGAGCTGGAGGGGGCAGAGAGGAGAGCACTGGCACACCAGTTGCTGCTGCTGGAAGGTGGGGGGCACCGAGTACTGCTGAAAACTACTACGGTCCCCAGAATACCTGCCCTCTCCCCACCCGGACTGCTGCCTGGGCGGCAGCCTGTGGGCACCGGGAGGCAAAACAGAGGCAAGGCTGGTGGCAGGGACGTTTGGGTCCCACCCTGGCAGTCGCTGCCCTTGGCCCTTCCGAAGCCAGTACTGACAGGAGGACATCAACCACTTGCAGGGCAAGAGGAAGCAGCAAAGGGGTCTAAACCCCAAACGTTGCCAGCACCAGAGCCCCAGGGGTAGCACCGAGCCAGCGGCAGGAAGGGACGGCGACAGCGGTGCCTTCTGGTCAGCTCCTGCACAGTGTCGGGGCTGTCCTGAACGTACCCCAGGTGCTGTTCAGGTAGCTTGAGGAGGAGGAGATGGGTCGTCCCCCACTTACAAAGGAGAGCAGGTCCACAGAAGGATGACAAATCACAGTCTTGAAAGATACAAGTACGGCAACTTCAGGACGAGCTGTGTCAGGTATTTCCAACAGCTCGGTTTTGCTGTGAGCATAAGCCCATCAGCCACGACACAGACGCACCCTGTCACACAGAAAAAGCAAGCAGAGCAGCGCACAAGGCAGTCGGCATGCAGCCTCCCGTAACTCACCGTCCACCCCAAAGCGGGCTGCATTAGAGCAACACAGGAGCCCTGCAGCTGATGGAAGGCCTGCTCTTGACCTAGCCTCAGGCCCCCTGTAAATACCGTACTGTGTAATTGCACTGGGAGGCGACAGGACGGTGGAGTTGGACATTTGGCAGTCACAGCTCAGGTACCGTGCCACGCCTGCTGGAAGTCTCCGTCTCTCCATCAGCCTCGGGACTGCGAGGCTGTGCAGCTGGGCACGGGGGGCCGAGCGCCGCGGGGGACGGGTGAAGGGACAGCCAGATTTTGCCGAAGTGTTCTGCAGGAAGCCTGCCAGCGCAGACAAGGGTGCTGCTGCCGGGGCATCGCTTCCGTACTGCCGCTTGACGTAACGCAGCTTTGCGAATCTGATTACGCCCATGACCCTGTGTCTGTGGGCTGACACAAGGCATGACAAGGGGAGAGAACAAAACAAGTGACCATTAAGCCTGTTGCTAGAGCTGAGAACCTCTGGGAAGGAGGCTGGGTGAAACCTTTCTGCGGCTGGTGAGCTTTATGGACGCTCCTCGCTCACAAAGAATGCAGCGAGCATTTCCGATCATTTCAGCTTCAGGCTAAGCTGGTTTTATGCAAAAGCTTTAGCAGTTTTCATCGGAAAAAGAAAAAATACCCTGTACGCCATCTCAGTGTTATCCCCTCCCCCAGCAAAAGGTGAAACCTAACACACTACACACATTTTTAGTTCACCAAAAGACTGTTCTTGAATAAGGATTAAATATTTCCTTTTGTTAGAATTTTTTTTAAACCTTTTTACATTCCTCTCATTTACTCTTGAGCACTTTTAAGAATTAAACTTTTTTTCCACTTGGAAAAGCCTAAACATCTCTTCAAGTTGTTTCTCTTTTTTCGTCTGTTCCTTGGGGGAAGGGGAAGGGGAAGGAAAAGAGAAGATTATTTGCTAAATTCAACTGAATGTTCAGATAGTTTGATTCCCTCCCTCTCCTTCCCCTTTTCCCCCCAAAAAAGAAATCATTTTCATGAATAAAATATTCCCTGAAACAAAACTACTCAGCTGTAATCAAATTAGCTATCCATGTATTGGGTTGCAGAGCAGACTAAAAATGTTGGCTCATACATTTAGAAACACAACCACGCAAAGTGACATTCTGGTTGAAAAGTGTGCCTATGAACGGATCCTTGCCGGCTACCAAGACAGATAATAAGATTCATGACAGAAGTTACACAAGACAAAAGCCATGCATGCTCTAAAGCAGCAGTCTCCAAAGTGGGGTGTGAGCACCCATTGGGGTGCAGGAAAAAAATATTTTTTGTACCATTAAAAAAAGAAATGAAATGAAATGAAACGAAATGAAACAAAACGAAATGAAATGAAATGAAATAAAATATTTTTAAAATAATGTTTATTTCACCTTTATCTCACCCTTTTTTCTGTGTATGTTTTATAATGTGCATAACATTAGTGCAGTAGTACGTTTATGTAAATAAATATACAGGTACTGGGGGTGCACGATCAAAAAATTTTTACTGATAGGAGTGTGTGATCAGAAATGTTTGGAGACCACTGCTCTAAAGAAACATCTGCCTCCTGGCACTATAGCATGAGACAAAAAACCTTTTAGTGTGGACAATAGCAAGCCTGTTTTTGCAGAAAATACTTCTCGGTTAGGGGCTGCTGCCAGCGATGCGGGGGGCACCAGGAACCCTTTCTGTTGGCAGCCCCGGGAGCCGCGGCAAGGCAGGAACGGTGCTGAGGGCAAGACCCATCGGACCTCCCGGACAAGCGCCAGACCCCGCTTTGGGAATCGCCCCCAGAAGACATTAGACATTTGCACTCCTCTCAACATGTTCTGGGTAAGGAAACGGCGCTTCTGAGGCCGCTCAGGGAACAGGGAGACCCCTTCCTCGGCTGCAGACAGAGCAGGTGTAGGCAGCCCCTTCCTCAGCCACCCCTCCAAGGGAAGGTGCCATCTGCCATAACCTGCTCCCAACGGGAGAGGAGAGGAGTTCTCAAGGGCTGTTCACAAAGGAATCCTTGCTGAGATGTTTTAAATTAATAAACTCTTGCTGTCCAGCTAACACTTACCCTTAAAGCAAAGAAAGGAATTTTATTGAGATAAAGGGCAGATAAATTTGAATGCAATACAAAACCAAAATAAGGCACACTGGCAAAATAAGAATGCCCCTTGGAGGCGTGCGCTGAAAACAACAGATAAATCAGAGCCTTCACAAAGCCCCAGGGAAATGTCTGTACTTAGATTTCTCAGCGACTGAAAAAAAAAACCCTCTCAGAAGAGTGAGACTTAAGCCAGAAAGGCCCATTAATAACCCCAAACATGAAGACATACATTTCCACAGTGACAGGTCATTCTGTTGGGTGCCCAATTTGAGGAACCTTAATGGGATTTCAAAGGCAAAGCATGCAGTATTGCCTGAGGCTACTTGGTGTGTGGTCTAACAGAAGCAGCTGAAATTACTTCAGAAATCACTTTTAAGAGCAAAGGTGTGTACCTGGGGTCATATTCCACTGTACTGTTGTTCACACGCAGGAAAAGCAGCCCTTCAGCACATCAGTGGATATTGTGCGTGTGAAAATGAATGAGACTGAAGTGTTGAAGAAAATGAAGCCACACATAAACCACACAAGAAGGAGGAAAGAGGTACCGAAGACTCCCTGCCAGCTGCCGCAGGAGAGCTGTTAGCATTCCTGTCTTTGTCAGAAACGAGGTTTCATGCCGAAGGAGGCAACCGAGTCAAGGTTACGTTCCCAGTAACCTGGCTATCCCAGCCCGTATTGTCAGCTCAGCTTTGTGGCTCGGAGAATGGTATAATGTTCAGAGACTGATTTTTCTCAGAAACTGAAGAAAAGTAGACACTGGGTCTAGTGTGGAGTCCCCTGCGGCTTTGCTCAGGTGTGTAACACTGGGTGAAAACATGGAGTAACAAGATCTGAAGACAGAGACACCTAATCCTCCATAGTTCCTCTGGCAACAAACTAAAGGTAACGGGAAGAAGTATTAGGATCGTGACCCTGCTTATGGACATGGTAGAAGAAAATCAAACTGAGGCTGGCCAAGAAGGTGAGGAACAGTATCATCTACTGTGTGCACATGGGCCAGTGTTGCTTCCAAAGCAACGGGTTCGAAAGAGAAGTGTTTAGTGAATACCCAAGTTGCCCGCTGACATTCACACTTCAGTCCTTTTCTTCTGAAACACATCCCTCCTCTGACACATCTTTTCCCTTTCAATGCTATTGCTTGGCAGATACAGCAGAAGCTTCTTTGAGAGCAAAGGAGGCTGCTTTCCACTTATTTGCACTCAGATGCAACTACTCATATGGGCCGCTTAGTGCTCCAAGTATTAGAAGAATCCAGAAGAGAGTGTGGTAGTGGTGTAAGTGGTGTCCTGTTGCTTTTGGACCGCACTGCGTGCATTAACTGGGTGCTCTAACAGCCTGTTGGGCAACAGGAACGGGAAGCAGAATAGTTCCAAATGTATTTCAAAAAAAAAGAGTGCTCACTGGGGAAGCCAGTTACTGTATTTCTTCTGTGCTTTACTCTGAGTGGCTGCAAATGGACTTCTATGGCTTTCCCTATTAACCTACATTTTTTCAGCTCAGGTGCAAGGGGCTAGCTATTTGCCCACGACCAATCTCTTTGAAAACAAAAAGCGGCAATTCAAATATTATACATACAGGTAGCACTAACGCCTGGATGTTTGCAAAGGTCTGGCAAACCAGCCAGAATGTCGAGAGCTACATTTTTCTGTGTACTAGAAAATTAGCATCATGTTCTAGCTGCAGAGCTCCAAAAGATCTACTGTACAAATATTGAAGTCAAACATCCAGAGTATGGGAAGATTTCAAAATACATGTAACCTTTAATAATCTAAATCATCCAGATGGTAAAATAACAAAGCCACCAACAGAAGTGTGGGTGATTCCTAGCATCCGTGGAAAAGAAAGAAAAGCAAGCTCCTAATACGTTTCCCGTGACTCACCGTGAACAATGGGTGAGTGAAAGTGTTTTCTGAGCTTTGGAACTCTAATCAACAGCAAATTGGCAGGCAAAGATACCAGCAAAGATAGTACGGTCCCAGAATGAAGTGCGGGTTTGTGCCTTGGACAAGAGAATCTAGCATCTCTGTGAACAAAATACTAAGCAGCTTCAATCCTACCAGGTCTCAAGACAAAGTTGCCTTCTTGCTTTTCTAGATTCTCCATACACTAGTTCTGCTTTCTTCCTCCACTTGTTACAAAATCAGATTTTATCTTCTGAACTTCCATTTTTAATTCTCTCCATCAGGAATGCCTGCAAGGAACTGTCCTAGCACTGTCCGGTCTTTGTTGTTTACTTTCTCTCAGATACTGTCATTTCCCTGCTAAATGGCTTGTCTCTCAGTTCCAGAATTAATGTATTCCTACTTCACAACAGGCGAGAATAATTTTCTGCCTGTTTTGTGAACTAAAGCACTGCCTAGAAATAATACTCAGAGTTCATTCTCCTATCACAGCCACTTGCCATCATCCTGTGGGCTGCAGCATTGCAACTCTAGTCTAGGATGCAAATTCATCCATTTATTTTCAGCCATTCATTTTGTAACTTCTTAACTACAGCGAGCCTGTACACGGCTCTCTTTGCCGGAAGATGCCGAAGCACGATAGCGTCCTAAGTCTTCCTGTCTCCTTCACATCAATGAAATCCTGCAGCAGCCTCAAAAGTCTCGTGAGTTATTCCGGGTTGCGGCAGCCACAAGAGAGCACAGCAAGGCATCAGCTAGCCCAAAGGCTTACCAGCCATACCTTCTTGTACCTGTCCAGTCCCTTTTTCACACTGTAGCAGCAATATTTGAGAACTGCAGAGCGTGTTTACAGTTGGGAGAGCGAGGTCGCGGTCGTGCATCACGGTACTGCACTCTTCAGTTGTTGAACCAGGAAAAACAGTCTGAAACAATTTATTGGACGAGATACTGTTAACCAACACGAACTACTTTGAACATCACAACCACTATAAAATAACCTTGCAAACAAGGTTATAAACTTGCTTAGAAGAACTGGATAATAGAAAAGTGTCAAATATTTACTGTTAATGTAAACATATAATTAAGGGCAAAGTAAGGTTTAAATCTAGTCTACTTTAGTAGGAATTTAGGTGTGGTACACAGTACTTTGGAACAAAAGCTAGTTTGTTGTGTTTTTTTTT
Organism: Sagittarius serpentarius; assembly: GCA_034782735.1. Taxonomy (NCBI): domain Eukaryota; kingdom Metazoa; phylum Chordata; class Aves; order Accipitriformes; family Sagittariidae; genus Sagittarius; species Sagittarius serpentarius. The sequence goes on from JAVKLA010000074.1 coordinate 83,713,758, forward strand.
TAATATTAAGGCAAATATGATACTTTGCATTAATATAATGAGTTCTTTTAATAGCTAAAGTGAAACGTACATCTATAACCACAAGAAGTAAGATAAAGATTTCATTCCAATGGCAAAGTAAATTTAACAAAGATTTAATTGGCAGCTTGTTTACAAATGCCTGTGAGTTACTGGTCTAAACTCAGTTCTGCTGCCCTAGTATAAATTAGTGGTATAGCCAGTGAGGTTTTTAGATTTACTCCAGGTACAATTATTTCTGGTGTAAATGAGAATTTGCCCTTTTTTTTGCTTGAAAGGCACAATTTTCTGGGAGAGAAATGTAATTAGACAATGGGTAGCTTATGTGTTATATATTTTAACTAGTAGTTTTGTGATCATCATTTCCCAGTTGTATAAATATCAGACATGTGGGAAATGCATTTATGGGAGCAGTCAGCCATTGAAAAGCAGGATTTAGCTAGCCCTGAAAAGGCTTAAAGGCTCATAAATAGGGGTGGGTTCTAAATCATCATCACAGTACACATCTAACAACAATATAGAAGCAATTGACAGTTTATTCCTCGTGAAAAGACTCATTTGAAGCAAAAGAAAATGTTGCGGCTCCAGGGACGTTTATCAGCCACGTTCTGTGGTAATGCTGGAGTTTCTAGTTTTAAAGGACAGCTGTGTGACTCGGGCTGAGCAGACAAGGCAGCCAGATGTAACACTATCTACAGAACCATCAAAACAAGTGTGCTTTGGCTGCAGCGTACTGCCGAAGCTTGGACAGACGAAGGTCATCTGAGTCTTTTGACACACGAGTGTAGGATGCAGCTGCTATCATGCACTCTTTCCAGCACTGCTGCTGAGGCTTCCTGATAAGATGGTTGTCCCCGTGACCCACAACCAGGGCCTTGTCCTGGCAGGTTTTGAGTATCTCCAAGGTGACTCCACAAACTCTGTGAGCAACCTATTCCACTGGTTGACCACCCTCACAATAAAAAACGTTTTTCTTACGTTTAAATGGAATTTCCTGTGTTTCAATTTGTGCCCATTGCCTCCTGTCCTGTCACTGGCTACCAGCAAGAAGAGTCTGGCTCTTTGTTTACTCCGTCCCATCGAGTATTTATATACATTGGTAAGATCCTGCTGGAGCCTTCTCTTCCCCAGGATGAACAATCTCAGCTCTCTTGGCCTCTCCTCATACGTCAGAATTCCTCACACAACCCTTAACGCGCACCTTAGGGTTATGGTTAACACTGAAAATCAACTTCAATATGACTTTCTCTTTTGCGTATTTAAAGGATATCAAACAAAACTAACCTGAAATAATGTAAACTTAGAGGAACTCCTGTGTGGTAAGTAAAGCAATACTGGTGTCACTGAAAGAATAATCACAATCGCGTGAGAAGATGAAGGGTCTTATGAAGATAATGCCTAGCTAGTGTCCTTGGAGCTTTCGTTCCGGTGTCCATTTGCCATTTCCAGCCATTCATGACACCACTGCGCATTCCTCTGTGATCTAATGCCAGTTCTGCCACTGTTAGCCACTCTTTTCCAGCAGTTTGCTAACAGAAAGTCCTCAGCAACTTCTGGCAAATTGTGGAAATACCTTTCCAACGCTCCTTCAGACAAACGATTTGCTTCCATTTATCTTAGTAGAATTTCCCCGTGTCCTTTGTTCTCCCATTGTCATTCCCAGTCTTCAGGAGCTAATCCTGAACGTAGTGAAAACCTCACTTAGTTTGGTTCATTTAATTCCCAGGAACTGAACAAGCTCTGTTTGGCTGGTTGTTGCTTTAGACTTACGCAATCATTCAAATGCAGAACTGGAAGAGGCTTCCAGGCATCATCTGGTCAGTCCTTCTGCATGGGAAGAAGTTGACTTCCAACAGATGCTGGTCTGTTTATGGCAATGAACTGAATTTGGGAGAAAATGCAGTGTAAACATACTCCCCTCTTCATGATCCCCGTCTTTTTTATCTGGAAGTATTTTTACACGGGTCAGTTGAAAATCCAGTTCACTGCGCAGCCATACAGTTTTAAGAGCACAGCCACAGCAGCGCTATAGGGACAGGTGGCCTAAGGACGGGCAAAACTCCTTCATCGGGCATTCCTGCTGAGAGAAACATCCACGAAATCACTCCCAAACCAGCTTTCTGTGAGGTCACATTTTCATACGCATCAGCTCCTGTGTGATGATGAGGGACAGAGGGACGCCTGCAATCGCTAGCTGTGGGTATAAACTCGCCCCGTCCTCCCCTGGAGGGCCCGAGGTGCCATTTTCTGACCAGCACAAACTCACTCCTCTCGGTAGCCAGGCCCGCCGAGAGGACTGGGCGGCTGCCGCCCCATAAAAGCGCCGCTTCTGCCGGACGCCGTGGTTTTCTCTTTTCAAGGCCTGTGCGGCGGCCCCTGGACAAACACTGAGGAGGTCGGCCTTAGCCCCCGAACTCCGGCGATCCCGCCCCTCCCGCGGTCAGCGAGGCAGACCCTCTCGCTGAGGGAGCGCCCGCTCCGGCAGCGCGGCTGCAGCCCCCGCCGCCCCGACGGCAGAGCCCCGCCCTCAGCCGCCGCCCTGCCCACCGCAGCACCGGCGCCCCGTTGGCCCCGCCCCGTTGGCCCCGGCCCCCCCTCGCTTGACCCCGCCCCACCTGGCTGCTCTTCCCGCCCCGCCCCGCCTCGGCCCGCCAATGAGCTGCGCACACGCAGCGACGGCCCCAGAGGGAGCTCCCGGCAGCCGCCTGATCCAAAGGGAACGGGTCAGGAGGCTGATGCCGCCGTTCTGCTGCTCCACAGACGAGTTTGGCTCGTTCCGCCGTACCGTGGGGGTCTCAGCGCCCGCCGGGAGCCCCCCCCCCCCGACAGCAAACTGGTCGGGCACCTCCAGGGGCAGGAGGCCAGGGGCCTCGAGTTCAGGGCCCTTTGCGGCGGTGCATGCTGGGAATTGTAGTCCAGGTGGCTCCGAGGCCCACCGAGCGTGAGCGGGACGGCGGGAGGAGGGGGACTACAACTCCCGGGGAGCAGAGCGGCTGCTCGCGCCGCCGTTCCCCCGGGCCGGCGGTAGCTGCGGCTAGCGGTCAGCGCTGGGGTTCGGGGTGCGCACGTCTTCCGCCGCGCCCCCTTCCGAGAGGCCGCCGGGGGGGCGCCGGTAGCTTTCCGCCGCCGGCTGGGTGCGGCCCGTCCCGCCATGGATCTCTTCGGGGACCTGCGGCGCATGCACAAGCGGCAGGTAGCGGCGGGGGCTTGCCGGTGCCGGCCCGTCGGGGGGCCTCGGGGCGTGCGGGCCGAGGGATGGGTCGGGGTGTGGAGGCCGCGCGGAGGCTCCGGAGCTTCGGAGCGGCCCGCGATGCGCCGGGGCCGGCCGCGCTCTCGAGGG
>JAVKLA010000074.1:83754368-83802660 GCA_034782735.1 Sagittarius serpentarius
GAGCGGCGGCGGGCCGAGGCGCGCGCCCTGCGCTGGGCTGGCGCCGCGGAGCGCAGGGCTGGGCGCGCGGCTGCGGGCAGCGGCAGCGTGCCCCCTGCCTCCGGCGTCCGCGTTCTTCCTGCTTTTCTCTTCCTGTGGCTTTGTTGCTTTTTATGCTAGCACGTGCGAGTTCCTCTGAGGCACCAGCGCTGGCCTTCTGCCCCAGATGGTTCAAGTGGCAAGCACAGTAACATCCAGAGTGGTTTTCAGCCTGCGCGTGGCTTTGCAGGTGCTTCCATTTCAAGCCTGAGAGTGGACGTGAATGAAAAACACCACTGCTGCGGCTCCTTCCAGATGTATTAGGTAGTCTAATGAAAGGCATGACCTCTCTCCGCAAATGTTCGTTTTTGCTTCCCCCTTGCCCCAACAGGGTGCGTTTTGTGTAGGTTTTTCCAGAGGAATCAATCGCTTCAAAACAAAAGATCGGCAGTGCATGCCTCTGCCGGTGCCCGCACCTTTTTAAGGTTTATGGTCTGATGTCCCAAAGTTAATTCCTTTTAGAAGTGCTCAGCTTACCCTGCTACCTCCAGGTGAGGTTTGCCCTCACTGACTGCTTGGGGCTGGGGGGCGGGGGGCGGGCCGCGAAAGAACCCGGCCGGCCGTTGGCAAAGAGGGAAGAGGCCAAAAGAAAAGACAAGAAAAGGTTAGTGTGGCTTTTGTGCACAGTATGAAAAGCAAGTCAATACCATTGTAGGGGCATTGGAGGGTACTCAAAGCAATCAGCCAGGGGCCATTGTGTTCCTTTAATCTACATGTGTATTTCCCAAGAACTCTATTAGTGAAGATGAATGAACTGTGCAATGTCCCTAATTTCTTCTAATTTGGAGCTGGGGTTTTATGGCACTCACAACCAGCACAAAACATGCCTGTCCCTCCAGAAGCCCTGGGCAAACTTGGGAATCGTTTTTGCTCGTTGCAGCAAAAAAAGATAGCAAGGTGAGACAAATGAGCAAAAACCTTTCAGCCAGACGCAGGTCTGGCAGTAAGTGCCGTAAGGGGCATTGGGTCCTGGCACAGATGCTGCTTTTAGGGCACCTGTCAAAATTGTCAAATACAGGAAGAAGACTCAAAATCTTTGTCGTTAATCACAATGCGAATGTACAGCAAAAAAACTTACACCCACACCCCCCCAAAGCGGTGTACACTTCCCACCCAGTGCACGAGAGACCTCCCTGCCTAATAGAGAAGGATCTTCTTTCCTCAGCAGTAGATTATTGCAGTTGCGTTTGCCCTATCGAACTGCCATTTGTCACTGTAGCATCCTTCATGCTGGGGAGTGGAGTCGTCGAAAGAGGAACCAACTTCCTTGGTCACAATCTGTAAAAATCTGAAAAACCCCACAACCCTGTAGCAGAGCAGAGAGCAGCTCTGACTCTTCCATCTCCAGAGCTATCTTTTCTCTCTTGCCATGCTTCAGGCACGGACTGTGGTGCCCCGACACACTGCTCTGGGGAGGAGGGAGGAATCCTCACACTTCCTCTGACAATAGGGGACTAACACAGAGAGTTTAGGATGGCAAAGAAAGCTAACTGTCAGAAATGTTTCCCTTTGGGTCTAATGTACTAGCTGTTAGCTAAATCCCCTGCTGCCACAGAGTCCCCTGGGCATACCGGTATGAAGCCTCAGATATTGATACTGTGGTACATCACAGCTTCGCAAAGACCATTTACCTTTGGAAATTTACAGGGGCGATCAGGATCACATTTGAGAATATTCATTAAGGGATGAAATAGGTGGGGTTCGTTACTTGCCTCTCCAAAAGATAGCCCCCATTCCATCACCTTTTTTTAGTTTTTTGCAATGTATTATTACAACAATTACTGCTGAAATTATGTTTGGAAGCTAACAAAAATTCTCAAGATGGACAACCTCTAAAGCGCAGCTGTCTGCTATACGTCTTTCCTGTGCATGTGTAGTGAAGACTAAATGGGAACAGTTTGGATCCCGTTGGTGCTGTTGAGACATATGTATGGGACATGGCTTCACGCAATGAAATCAGCACCATAGAACGCCGCAGATTCTCACTTCCTTTCCTCCTGTCTTTTCTTTATGTCAAGCTGAAATGATTACTGCCTTACAGAGCAGACATTTGAAGCTGAAGTCACACTGCAGGTGGGACATCACTCTCCAGGCCAGTGATGTGCGGCAGGGAGTGCCTCCCTGAAAGATAAACAGGACTTTCAAGGTCAGACAGCAATCGATGGGGGGGGGGGGGCAAGGAAAAGGGGGAAACATGCACCCAGTGGGAAACTGTGCCCTGCTGCAGTTTGCATACTCTGTGTCATCCAAACTGGCTTTGCTTTTTTTCTCCCCAGGAGTTGCCAAGTGTGCAGTTTAAGAACCTTCCTGAAAGCGTGATGCATGAGGAAGCTGCTGCCTCCTCCCATCGCTGCACCACTCATACCCTGACAGTCACCTCCTTCTTTCTGGTGAGATTTTTCTTTATCTGCCCCTAGGAGAGCTGGCTGTGTTTTCTCCACCGCTTACAAGGTGCTCTGCAGCATGCAGGAATCCCACAGAGAGTGCTGAGCAGAATGCCTGAGCCGCCGTGGAGCGTGCTGCCCCCCGGGCCCGTGCTGGCTGTGGGTATGGAATCTGCCGTGGCTGCGAGGGGAGCGGGGCAGCCCTTTCTGGGCGGTGAGGAGCATGGGCCTGGTGCGAGGGCTCCGACATTTAGGCTCGCCATGCTCAGCCATCCCTCCGGAGGGAGGGAGTGGAGGTTCATGCTCTAAGGCTATATTAATGCAATCCTTCTTTACTTGTTTTCCAATTAGCCTAATTGAATTCGGATTGCTTAAAAGTGGGCACTAGAGACATTTATCTTGATGGGATGACAGCCTTGAGCTCCAGCGATCCTATTAACTATAAGAACCCAAATCCCAGGTAGGGTCCGTCCAGCAGTAGCTCCCATGTGACCTAACACTTTAATCTGCTCCTCTTCCGTCCAGCACACACACGCGCGCGCGCACACACACACACATACAGACATGTACACATACATGCACACAGGTGCCTGCGCATATGTACATGTGCATTTGTGCACACATACGCACACAAGTGCCTCCCTGTGCACACACATCAGCGCACATGCGCACACGTGCAGTGGCTGCCTCTTCAGGTTCCAGCAGCCTTAGGAGAAAGGTTGTTTGGAGAAAGACCCTTACAGAAAGACCTTCTTTCCTTTTCCTTAAGACTTGGCGCAGAGTCAGCGTTCTGCCTGCCTGCTCTGCTCCAGGCTCCCCCGTGATCCGTCCCCAGGGCTAAGCATCTAGAGAGCTGCACGCCTGGTGACGTGTACCCCATGCGGCCCTGCCACCTCCTGCCCGCGTGCCTCCCCAGGCCTGCAGCTGGTGTCTGAGGACAGGGACAGCCGGTGCTGGAGGGATGAGCCCTGCAGGTGCTGGCAGGGAGCAGGGCAGCCACCTCCAGCGCGGTGAGGATCAGGCTCCTGCTGAGGGCAGGACAGATTTGCAGCTGTGCCCTGGCCACCACGCTGCCCTGCCTGGGGGCTCTCAGGGGGATTTGGGGCAACAGTGCTGCGCGCGGAGGCTCAGGGCAGAAACCAGCACCTCCTGCGACGTAGCCCAGCTCTGCCACTCCAGACTGACAGCTTTTAAGTCTCTGGCTCTAAAAATGGTGCCTAAGGCAGCCCACTCCCCTCCCAGCACCAGATCAGCATGGCTGTGGCCAGCGCCAGGGCTGGGGAGCGTCCCACGCTGTGGATGGGGAGGGCCCCCCATCCCACACCAGCCCACAGCCACCTTCCAGCCCCGCTCGCCCCTGCCAGCCCTGACATTTTTTTTGGAATCTCATTAATCACTTGTTTGGTGATTCTGACTGTACTCTCTTCTGTGACCCTTTAAACTGTGAAAATGCTGATCCTATATGTGCTGACGAATTTAATTAGCTCCTTTAAACCACCAGATGCTTTCAGTAAGATTTTCAGGATGTCCCAGGCACATTTTAAGTCAAAGGTCGAACGTCTTAGGCTTGTTTACTTCAGTGTTTTATAGATAAGACAATTCAGTTTGTAAAGGAACAGAACAGTATGGAGACACCTACCAGATTTATGCAAATACAGAGGGAAATGGATCAATCCTTACAAACCAAAGGCCAGCTGGGCTAAGCTGGTGACTGTTTTAACTACTTTATGTAAAGACCTCCTAAAAGAGCCCACTTGTCTTTCCACACAGATAATTTAGTTCTCTGGTGACATGTGAGAGAAGGATACCAAGAGATAGAAATGGGATCAGAAGTCTTGGTGGTTTTAGGCAGAGTGTTTGAGATTGAATTAGCATTTGCTAGCTCTGATGCTTGATGAATGTGCTGAAGATAGGTCTTCTCCACTAAAGAAATGACCTGTTACAACACAAGAGCCACTGGCATCCCTCACTGAATGGACCAGGGCATCCTCTGGAAAAAGCGAGGATGGTAAACTTGACAGCTTCTGTGTTTCTTCAGTAAGAAAGAAGCGAGCAAGAAGAAAAGGCGTATTTTCTTGGGACGACAATGGGGAAAATGTTTGATAGGTTTTCAAACAAGTCTGTGCAGCTTATATTTGAATAGTGATTGCTGAAAGAGTTTTTCCAAGATGATCTCTTGCATCCGAGAACCCCCCCCTACACAGAGCTGTCCCACGGAGGACAGGACCAACACCTGCCACCTCTCCCTGTCCCTAAGCTGGTGACTTCAGCGTCACGGCCGGGGAGCCGCGGCTGGCGGCTCCCGAAGGGACAGGACTGTGTGCGGTACGCAGCCGGCAGGGCAGGCAGCTGAGCCCCACGCTGCCCCAGGGAGGCACAGGGGCGGACTGGGGACGTGGCTGGGTGCACCGGAGCGTCCGGATGGCCAAGCAGGACCGCGGCGGGGAGGCGGGTCCAAGGCCAAGCTGGGAAGCCCATCCACAGGCCAGGACTGGGCCCAGCGATCACCAGGCGGGTCCCAGGTCCAGCTGGCAAGCCAGTTTGCAGGTCAGGGTCTGTGCCGTGGCCAGGCACAGACATGGCTGTGGCCGAGCTGGAGACCGGCACAGTTACAGCACAGTGCAGGCAGGGACTGAAGGCCCAGTCCTGAGCTTAACTGGAGGCCCAGGGCCTGTGGGCAGCGGGTGTGGGTGAAGGGCCATTGAGAAAATAAGAAGAAGTTCTTTGGCCACCACACCTGTAGGAGAAAGAAGTCCATCTGGCAAAAAGAGTTAAAGCAGCCATTGAGGGTTGATTGCCCTTTGCCAGGACTGATGCAGAGGCTCAACATGGCACAGAGCTGCCTCGGACACCTGGGCCTACCGGGCCCTTGCTGGCAGCGGGCATCACGGCAGCCTGGCGCAGGGAGGAGCTATACTGAAAAAAAATAAATCTGCTTATGTTAAAAACTAGAGCAAGGCAAAAAGAGCGGATGTTTTGTGTGGCTTCTGAAGGTCCCTTCTCACCTTTCTTGCCATCTAACCTTTCTGGCTTTCTGGCTTTCTTGTCTGGAGGATTTTTCTGCTGAACAGCAAAGCAGAAATAGGCCCCCCAGGCCCATGCAGAAGCCAGCCTTACCCTTGCTTCTCCCTTCCAGAGGGGCAGAGGCCCACTCTTCTGTTAGCAACACCATGGGAAAAAGGCAAGCGGCTGTTGAAATGGACACGCTCCTCTAGGTATGACCTGGTCTCTCCTCATAGAGTGCACCAGCGCCTCACCCAGCTCCTCATTTGGGCAGCAGGAATAAAGGGGCTGGAATGATCTGCAATGGGCTTGCCCTAGAAGTTTATGGTATTTTCACTTTTCGTCTGATTTTTTTAAATAAGGGAGACATCCAGAAAGTCATGATGCATGTCCTGTCCTTCCCTCCAAGTAAACAGCAAGTGGAGGAAGCAAGAGGTCCACTTTTGTCAACCAACACTGACACATCTCCCCACCTCTTTCCTAGTCGCCCTTCCTCCAACACCCTTCCCATCCCAGTGCTGCGGACGCACCTCAGAGCCAGGGCCAGGGCTGGGCCTCTGTGCAGTGGCACGGGGAGCTGGGCAGCTGCAGGATAAGGCACCCAGCCAACGAGCTGCTGCACGGGAGAAGGCGGCAGAACTGGCCCCACATAGTCACATGAGAGAAATTCACGCCCTGGCGAGCAAAATGCAGGCATTTGTATTTGTAGGAAGGGATCTCGACTTCCTTTTCCCGTTAGCAAACTGGTTGCATTCAGGGAAACTAGAAACTACCTACCTCTGTCTCTTGCTGACAGCCCAGGACAGGGTTTTGCCCAGAGCTCTCCTCCTCAATGCACCGAAGTGATGTAAGTGAACTGCGTGTTTTACAGACCTGGGCCAGTATGTGTCACGATGATGATTCCCCAGAAGTCTGGAGGCGACTCCCTTCAAGTGACTTCTGGCTGGAAAGGCGCTGGAGATGTACCGTTCTTCCCCCATTGGCACAGCAGCCGACAGTCCCCCGCACAAAATGAAGGTATAAACGAAGTCATATGCTCGAGACACACGAAGATTCCAGTAATGATACGCTTTGGATCTGCACTCCTGCCACCCAGCAATGTCGTAACCAACAAGAACATTTCAACGTATGTGTGGGAGGGGTGTTTTTTAGAAAGTGTTTGCCTGTGTGCTCACTGGTATGTTAGGGAAAAAATGGTGGTCAGCTTGAAATGCTATAAAGGATTCTAGTCGAAAATAGATAAAAGTCTTACAAACAAACGCGTTTGCCCACATTAATAAAACGTGATCCATATATGATGAACGCATAAAGCTACACACTGCCCTCTCTGTCCTTGTGCAGCTATGGAGGAGGACACCGTTCTACCTACCGATCAGTAGTAACGGGCTTTGTAAACGTAGCCAATTTTCTCCGGCCTTTTCCCATGTCACAGTGTCTGTGCCCGTGCTGGAGCGGAAGGCGGTGGGGTGACCCTCCCTGGCAGCCTTGGCAGGCAGCAGCCTGCTGAGCAGGAGCGAGGTGAACCTCCCTCCCTCGCCCTCCTCTCTGCCCCACTGTGGAGGTGGCCCAAAAGGAGAACATGTCCTCCTTTCCCGAGTGACCCGTAAAACACTGCAGGCATGGCGCACGCTCAAATCCTCCCTAAGATTCTGGGTGTCTGTCTGCCCCTCGGCACTGCAACTGTGTAGCTGCAGGTGAGTGTTGTCCCCCTCCGCAGGGAGAGGGACCACCCCAGGCAAGCGTGGGAAGCTGCTCTGCGCTGCTCCGGCCTGGTGGTCTACCTGGTGAAACCACAGTTTCACCAAGCTCACGCTGTGGTGCCTCCGCAGCAGTACTGCGCTGCACCCGGGAGCTGCTCGGAAGCTGCCGGCAGCCAGGCCCCGTGCCGCCATGCGGACCCTCAGCAGCAGCCGGCCTTGCTCCACCTGGGCCTGCAGCAGCACGAGGTGCTAGCTGGGGCTGCCAGACAGGATGACTAAGGCCTCTCACGGTGAGTGTGCCCAGGGAATGACTAAGGGAGGCAATAAGGGTGTTCGCAAGACACGGTTTACGTCGCCAGATACAAAGGCAGGTGGTTTTCCTGTACCTAATACTGGGGACACCCAGCTGTTTTCTGCAACCGCCGGCAGATCCTCCCTGTTGGTGATGGGACCTTCCAGAAAGCCGGTCCATTGGATCGCCCAGCTTCTCTCAACAAAGCACTGTAACTCACCGGGGCTTGGCAGCCCCCACCCTTCTGTGGGGCTGGAGGACATGACCCAACCCAGGCAACGGGGGCTCAGTACAGGGTGGATTTCACATCTGGAGTGCATTGTAATTGCATCTTTTGCCGTTCACAGACCAATACCTGAGGCCAGGATTAAGGAAGAAAGAGCGAGCGAAAAGAGAAGATGAGAGGAGAGGAGAGGAGAGAGAGACAAAAGAGTGAACAGACAGAAAGAGAAAAGGAAGGCGGGAAGGAGGGAGGTAGGAAGGAAGAAAGAAAAGAGACAAGCCATACTTAGTGCATTTATTCATTTAAAATGAGTATTTTTACTTGATTGGGTGGAGACAGAGAGAGAGAGAGAAAGAGACTTATAAACCTGTAGGAAGGTGCTACATCTACTCATTTGCAAATTTCATTCACAGGCTAGCTCTTGGAGAACTGACAAGAAGTCCTTCATCTTACAGAATTTCTGAGCCCCTCAGGAGTAGCATCGTATACATCAGCCATGTGCAAGGGCTGTACAGCTTTTGTGTGGGTTGTCATGCATGATAACTACTATGGTTATGCAAGTGCAGAGACGGACTGATGCTCCCATCTGCCTTAGCCCCAGGGCCCTGCTGGGGATGACCTCTGCTCGCCCCACCATTGCCTGCCCAGGCTGCCTGGGGCTCCCGGGCGGGCGGCCCTGGCCGCGCTGCAGGCTGCTGCGAGCAGCCATCCCTCAACCAGCCAGCTGCTTTGTATGGGGCCGCGCTCCTCCAGCTGTTAGCCCCCACCAGCTCCGCTTGTTGGGGAGTGGGAAGGCAACCAGGCCGGCACCTACCTAGGTTTTCCCCAGAAAAAAACTCTGAACAACCACAAAGACAATCTTGCCTGGTCCTGAATCTAAAACCACTGAACCAGACCCTGCTTGTCCCACAGACTCAGCCAGATTTAGCACTAGCGAAAGCCATGCTTTTTCGCAGGGTTTAGGTGCCCTACCCTGGCATAATCTTCCAGGTGGGCCAGATTTATGTTTAGCCTTGTATGGAGGTAGCTCCTAGAATAAACATGGTGAGCTCATTTTAGCCTGTACAAATTACTTGCTGGTACCCCAGCCCCCAGAATTTGGCACATATAGCAGCCAAGCAGAGGGCCGCTGCTGTCTCTTGGCGTTTGAACTGCATTTGAAGACTGAGAGGCTGTGAAATTAAGCAGCCTGGAGAAGTCTGCATTGCTGACTGACCATGGTTTGCTGATAGCTACCAAGCCTTGGTTTCCTACGAGTCTCCACTCAGTTCTATATACGATGACATTTTTGTCCCAAGCTGTAGAGTTATATGCTTCCCTTTTTGCCTTTTGCTCTATTTGGTAAAAGGATGGTCAAAATGGTCAAAAACTTTTTTTTTTCTTTTTTAAAGTTTTTGCAGAAAATGTCAACATTTGATTACTGGGTTTGTTTCAAAATGTTCGAAACAGACATGTTTTTATTAGACATATATGTATTTATTTCTGAAAGCAGTATTAAATGAGTGGTTACCTATATGTTACGCATCAGAAGCACAATTTTGCTAAAAAATACACATTTAATAACATTTTAATCACTTTGAGAAAATGGAAAAAGGCACATTTTTTCCCCAACATTAGTTTTTTGAAGCCATTTTTTTCCATGGGGAAAAACGTTATGTTAAAAAAATGAGGATCAGTTCTAACTTTGCACTAAACAGTCACAGCATGTAAATTTTGACACATCCCCCACCTCACACCCCACCTCCCCGGCTTTTAAAGTCTCTCTCTCTCTTTCTCTCTCTCTCTTTCTCTCTCTCTTTTTTCTATATTTACGTTTAATGCTATAGAGCTAAGTGCATTCCTCTGCTTGCCCTCACTCTGCAGCCCCTGTGAGACAAGACTGAATTCACAACCCTTGAATAGTGGTGTCTCTTCTACATCACAGAACATTTCTGCTCAGCTGCCTGTTTCATTTCGGTGAAGGTGGCCTGTGCCTTTTCTTTGATTGCATCCATGTCCATATTCTGGATGTTCTGCAGCTGTCCCAGGATAGAGTCCTTGTCTTCTTCCTCCACCTGATCTTCCGCCACCATCTTCTGAAGGTCTTCTGGCAAACCAACATCATCTCCAGCCATCTGTATTTGATTCTCATCCAATTCACTCTGATACAAAAAGCAGAGAATAAAAACAGTACATGAGAGTATTTCTGCTGTCCGAGGATCTACTGACGAGTCTCTTTTTTGTTCATCTGTTTGTTTTAGGGAGAACCAAAACATATACACAGGTTTCTCAGTCAGAGTTTTTAGATGTAAACTTGTGAATTCAGGGGCTCCTTCAGCCCCCATACAAGTGCTAAGATTGTTCAGACAATGATGTCGGTTATACTTCTTTGAAGGGTTTCAGTAGTGTCAGAACTGAAGCCCTCGGTGTCACTTGCCATTTTAGAAATCTTTGCCATATGTATTAACTGTGGTAACCGGCTGATGCTGCAGGAAAGCCATTACAAGTTATTTGTATCCACCAAAGACATGCTGCAACATACTGCCCAGGCTGTCCACTGTTCCGTGATTTGGTGGATGAAGCAATAGCTTTAGATAAACTGTGTGGCTATCACTCCCCTATTCATTTGTTGGTGGGTATTTTTAGGTACCAGCAGTAAGCTGAAGCCTTCCTAAAGAAAGAGGCATTAAACTTCGGAAAGAATTACTGGAAAAAAGGTCCCCATCTTTCCCAAACCATGTCTAAACTATATCTACGTCTTTGGTTGGCAGCTCTGAGTTGTGATGAAGAGCAGGGGCTGCCTGGCACATAACCAGAGCAGTGTTGCAGTACTGGTAAGTGGGGTAATAGGAGGACTGACTTAGACAACAAACGAGAGGATGGAGGTTGGGTGTGAGTCTGAGAAAGCAAAAGGAGACAGGAGAAGGAACTGGTTAAGCAATTAAAAGGGCTGAGAGGCAGTAAGCACTACCCACACTTGCGTCCTGCCTGCCTGCTGAAACGTTCTATCGGTGGGGCTATGTCAATTTTTCAAACAATGGCGATTTTGTTCACATTTTATGGTGGATTCTGGTGGATCCAGAGCTCAGAAGAACAGGGTATTTTGACACAGTTCACACATCAAAGATAAGCATTAATGCCTCATTACATCTCCAAAATGAAGCATGACAGCAGCAAAGGCCTGATATGAATAAGCAGCAATGCTGTCAGCAGGAGGTGTTTTTGAGAGTGAGAGGGGTCTTGGGTTTGAATGAATGAATGCAAGAATGAACGGGAGGACGTGTATGAGCAATGTCTGTGTAGTTTCAGGCCTTATCAAGGACAGGCAGACTGGGGTGCTTGACTGCCCAGCCACTATTTACTGTTACATATATTTGCACAGCTTTATGTTTGCAATAACTGTACTTCCCTTTAACCTGATTTCTCCCCATATATCTTATGGAAATATGGAGAGGTGTACCATGATCGTTACTACTGTATGGCTAAAAATGGGTGAGGATGTTTCTTGACCCTTTTGGGTAAGGGTTGCTGCTATCATCAGATCTGTGGGAGCTAGAAACAATAGCCCAATTGGCACAAGTATTCTTTATTGATTGTGCAGCAAGAAAAAATATGTTAAGCTTTTAATCAGCAAGTGCTGGCTATCGGAGGAGTTAGCCCTTTTGAAATTGAACTATTTATAATTTGAGACATCATCACTGCACACTACTATATATTATGTGGTGAGATGCCCATATAGAGCACACAAAGGCCACTTTGGTGATGTGAGCAATTGTTTGGCACATTCTTGCACCACAGCCCCCTGTCCTACTGAAGTCTGAGATGTGATGCACAACACAGTTCGGGGGTTCAAACAGACATAGTCTAAAGCAGTACAATTCTGCCCAAGTCACCTGCCTCTACCCACGGCATTTAGCCGGTCCTTGAACAGACCTAGTATGAGCTTCAACAGAGTAGGGTCGGCCAACAACAAGCCAAGAAGCACAAGATGTGTATGGCCTCTTTGCTTTCTTCTAGAGTTTGACCGATCTGGTTCTGTTACTTTGATTTGAAATGGAAATGTAGGATTAAGTTCCCAATTTTACCTGTTGGTTTTTTTTAAGTCTGGTGGAAATAAGTTAAAGCTTGTTTTCTCACAGGATGTTCTTAAAAGTCAGGCTAATGCTGCAAGTATCCAAATACACAGTGAGCCTGCAGCTCCACGCACTCACTTCTGAAAGTCAGGATCAAAAATGTGGTGCTGGAAATGCATCGTGTCTGTTAGTTTCAGACAGCAGCTTACAGTCAGAGTGAGCAGGGCGTGCAGATCCCTACTGTCCCAGCATGCGCACACGTGGGGACTGTTACTTGCCCAAGGCCAGACATGGCTCTGACAGCGACAGAGGCACTACCCTGCATCAGAATACGCTCAGCTTGGACTACAGAGAGCACCCAAAATAGGCAGACCTCATGGACAGGACAGCTGGGGCCATGGGCTCTAACAAACTCATGCAGAAAGCCCCTCCTGACCCTGGCAAACCTGCACTGGACTGGGCGGCCTCTCTCCTGATGACTTTAATCTCCATAGTCTCCAGGTCTCTGCAGGTGTTCAGCCACCCTTTCAGGATCTCTGAGAACACAGAAGCAACATCTATTCTAGTAAATTAAATATGCCTGGCACTGGTCTCTTGCCCCAAGGCCAGCTGGCCTGGAACAACCCACTGCGATGCTATTGAACTCTCTCTCCCTACCAAACAGGGTGGTCCCATCTAACTGCCTATTGGGAATGCCTGTCCTAGCTCCCAAACTGGCCCTGGGAACTGCCTGGGAGAGTGCCAAGGCCAAAACTGGGTCAGACACTATTCTGACAATTCAACAGCATAGGCGATAGAGTCCTAGTGCCTGGCAATATTCTTTGACCCTGATTATGCACCTGATATAGTCAGCCTCAGATCCATTTTGCTACAGGTGCAGTATAATACAGAGGTCTTTATACATACATGATATACAGGTGTAAGCAGAAAACAGTCTAAATGTCTGTTTATATGAAGTCTGATTGTAAACAAAAGAGACCAAAGCTCGCAGACTAACGCACGGATGAGCCAAACTGTTTTCCAGCATCACTGTGTGATGCACTGCTTTCCTTATGTCTGACTTATCCTGTCATAAAATTTACCTATGCCTATGCGCAGAGATCCTTAGGTAGGTCAACCCAGAGCTGATCCCATGATTCACCACCTATAATGCACCAGTTACGTACAAAATCAGAGTTCATCTTGCCTTGACCTGCAAGTGGGATTTTTGGTAAGGTATACAGCAGCCCCATACTGACCCCACGCCATCCAAGGGCTGCAGGTACCTCACCAGTAGGTGCGAGGAGCCACAGGCCAGAGCCACCAGCCTTCTCCCCCACAAACACCCTCTTGTGCCACCCACACACAGGGACCACAGTTCGGAGTGCAGGGAAGGTGTGCGGAGGCTGCTTGACACCTCAGCTGTCAGGGCCTCGTAGGCACCGTCATGCCATCGCCCAGACTGGCTTCAGTGAGAACCCCCCTTACCCCTGGGGGCCAGAAACCCCATTTCCGCTCATGCCAGGCCCCCAGTCCTGCCCTAAGCTCATCACAGCTGTGCCTGTGCCAAGGTGGTCCCCTGCTGAGCCTGGCTCGTTGACTGGTTCCCCAGGATGGACCACGCTTTGCCGTCCCTGACGGTCCCTGGGCTGTCGCTGGGCCCTGCTGCCAGCCCCAGCTCGTCCCACTGCGTTCGGAGCCTGCGGGACTGTGCCTGTGGGTGAGGGCGCTGCTTGTGCTGGGGTGGCCCATCGCCCCGGCCCGGACCTTCTCCAGGAGCAATCCTGATCCCGCTGCCTCCTGACATCCACCTTGTGACTCCATTTTTCCACAGTGGATCCACAGCTGTTTCACTCTGGCCTATTAAGAAAACCTTTAGATCAGCAAAAGAATTCTTGAAGCTTAGCAAATACTTGCTTTCAGATACTTATCTACAGCCTGTATGCACTGACGAGCTTCTTCCGAGACAAGTTTCTTTTTCTGCCTGGTCAATATGCACAGCTAGAGGTTATGTAATGGCTGCATACAAGTAAACAACCCTTTAATTCCGGAATGGTGCTATTCATTAAATCAAGTCTTAACAATATTCCCATCACAGCACAATTAGAGCAAGAGCTGTTTGAGATTACGAGACTACATGTCCCTTTCATGGCGAGAAGCTTTCCTTTTTAATGTCTTCAGCAGCACTTGCTATTGAAAAGACACCTGATTGCATCTGAATACTCTTTCCCTCTAAATATCAGTGAATGGAAAACATCCTGCTGTTCAGTAACTGAGAATCTTGCAGAGCAGTGCCCACAGAAGTGCTTCGACTGGGGAAAGGGGTCCACCTGCTTGCAGCAGATGACATAGTCCCTTCCTGAGGTGCTAGAAATTCATATATCACAACACAACCCCCAGTACCTGGACAGAAGGCATGGCGCTGATGGGACCGGACTCTGACAGAGAGTAGTGGCATTTGAGGTCACATGGTGGATATATGTGCAGATCAGTGATGCGAGAGGGGTGGTGGGGTCCATGGGGAGAGGTTGCCGTGCTGCAGACGAGGTCTTTGGACAGGCTGGTTGGGCCTCTGTGGTCAGAGGTTCCTCTCCTGCATCACAGGCACCATCACCTCAAGCCCCTGTGTTTAGACCTTGCAGAAGTTATTTGGTTACTGGATCCCAGCTCAGGAAAAAGGCAGTAAGTGAATAAAAGAGTTTTGGTGGGGGAGGGGGGGGGGGGGAGGGTGTTAATTAAAATATTTATGTATTTCTATAATTTTTAAAAAATGTTTTGTATGCAGGTGATGCATTGAATACTCTGAAAGTTAAA
The DNA here is from genome assembly GCA_034782735.1 of Sagittarius serpentarius. Classification (NCBI taxonomy): domain Eukaryota; kingdom Metazoa; phylum Chordata; class Aves; order Accipitriformes; family Sagittariidae; genus Sagittarius; species Sagittarius serpentarius. Next base: position 83,768,894 of record JAVKLA010000074.1, read on the forward strand.
AAGCTGCCCATAGATCAAATGTCTCATGGCTAAAAACATCTTTCTGATGACAAACCTAAGTTGACAATTCTGTTAATAGGATTAGGTTCATTAAGGGACTGCTTTCTCTTATAAATCTGGCCCAGATAGCATGGAGCTTTAGCTTTTGCACTGAAAAGGGGGCCCTGCTTAGTCCTGAATTTCACGCTTTCATTTACAATATGCGCTAGTGATTGATACTGGTAATATTCAGGGGTTCTATCCCATACTAGGCTACCTGAAATTACTTTCATTTTTCAAAATAATTAATGCATTATCAGAGGTCTGAGAGCATTTTGCTGCCATAATGTTGTATCATAGAGCTGAATTTTTTTTCAGGGACATATAGCGTGCAAGTAACAATTTCATTTTGTTCCTGATATAAGGTATGTTTTCATAAGGGCTGCTGCAAAGAAAGCAGACCTTCAACCAAGAAATGCTATACAGGTAGACACAAATGTAGAAGAGCATATCGTGCAACATTTAGTTGCAACTGCTGCAAATCAGCAAAGCTAAGTATATCCTTAATATCTTCTTTGCTGGCTTAGAGCTCCTGTCCCTACCTCGGAGGCAAGCCTTCTACTGTTATTACTGAAATTTGGCCCCAAAGAGCACTTGGCGTATACCAAAGTCAAGGTCCTGCTGGCGATGGGGCAGGTCACCACTGCACGCGCTTGGGTGCTACGCGGTGGCAGCGCGCTCGTTGGAGGTCAGCCAAGGGTGACTGTGGAGACCCGAACACCACCTCAGAACTGAAAAAAGCACTACGGGTGGGAGACTTTCAAAACCACAGAGAGACACCCAGCTCCACTGACTTGTAGTTGAGAGACGGACACATAAGTGTCCTGAAGCCTTTGGAACTAGCCCTTCTTGGGCTTTGAAGCCGGGGCCTCACAGAGTGTGGTGAGGCCGTGGGGAAATGACGTTCAGTAGCTGGCTCGGCATACGCCTCCAAAAGGAAAACAAAGCCTAAGGATATTTTACTACTCAGCTGCTAATTAAAATGCTGGTGTTTAGAGATTTAGGCCTACAATCCAATCAACCACTTAAAATCTTGTACTTCATTTTTTTGCATAATTAATCTTTCTGTAATTAAACTCACCCTCAGGGTACGTTTTCCTCTTTCTTGTCACTATGCTGAGCACCCACGGCCCGGAAAAAAACATACATTGCAACTGATGAATACAGAAGAGCATAGTGGGTAATCTGCCCTTGCTCCTTCTACCCTTATGTATGACACCGGTCATGCACTAACATATATCCATGTTTCTCCAGGCATATCCCTTTCTCTTCCAGATGGATATTCTGTCTGGAGAGAATCTGAAGACGTGGTGCATTTCTCCAGTCTTTTTGATGCCAGGCTATAGCTGTGAGTGCCAACAATTCCCCAACACATCTGCTGCAGGGACAAATGTCAACCTTACGTACACGGAGCAGATCCTGCGCTTACACCAGGCCCTGTGACGGTGCGGGCCTCGTGCTGTGCGCAGGCAATACACGCAGTCTGGCTGCTTCACCGGGGACTGCGCTGTGGAGCTGGAAGAGCTGAGCACCTTCGATTCATCCCAGACGAGCAGGATGCATTGCAGATGATCTGTGCAGTTTGCGGGAGATACGCAGGTCTGATAACGCCTGGAAATGTTAGACTACACAGTGCAGACAGGCGCGTTTCTATAAGGGGACACGCAGCCATAATAGCAGCACCTCTAGGGAGTGACAAAGAGATCAAAGTTCAAGTATAAGGAAGTGTATGACGTTGATAACCATCTGCAAAAGACTCATGAGCTAATAATACTTCCATTTAAAGGGGTCACTTGAATGAGAAGCTACAGGTGTAGCAACATGCCTTCCTTTCTGAAGATGACAAACTGTGCCTTCAGATAATTTTAAAAGTCAAATGTCCTTACAGAGAGTTTGTTGATCTGAAATGAGTTGTTACATAGAACCGCATTCACTTCAAATTTGCTTACAAAAGCTTTGACACATTGGGAGGGCAAGTAGAGGAAGCTTAATTGAGGTTTCTCCACAGCATTTTTTCCTCTTGCTTTTTCTCCCCCAAGTACCCATCTCAAGCCATTCTGCCGTACTTTTTTAAGGCAGCACTTCTCTTTCTTGGAAAGTCAGTTAGCGAGGTTTTGGTTGCAAAAAACCATGTTTTCAAAGTCAGAGAAAAATACATTTTTTCATCGCTGATTACGAATGAGGCCTGCCCGACTGGTTAAATACAGATGGTATAATTTTATCTAAGTCACAAGGTTGATTCACTTTTCATCCAAATTGTAATTTGCCTTCAGGGTTCGAGCAAATGATTAAGAGTGGTGCAATTTTATGAACATGGCACTAGAGGGCCTTTGACGGCTCAGTGTTAGAAACGGCATCAAACTAACACTAGAAACAAATAGGATTTACAATTTGAGTTTACGTTGTATAATCACTTTCTGAGCCTAGGGGACTTCGTTAATTTGTAATTGCTTGGCTGCTGGCATTTCTGATGTTTCAGCGGGAAATTCTTTAAACAGTTCAGCAGAGATGGCTGCAAATGTTCTAGGACTTGGTCGTGCTTGACACAGAAAATGCACGAACATGCAAATCTATTGCTTGCACGTTCTAATACTCTCAGGCATATTTGGAGCCTTTGCTCCCAAGTCATGCCAGGTAATGGCCTCTAAGGGGCTAGCTGGCTCAGGCCAAACCTGCGTTAGGGACTGTCAAGTCCGTTAACGCTAGGGGTGAGGGCACTCCAGCGCCGGAGAGCGTGCCCCAGCACTGGCTGAGTTAGGAGTTTAGATTTCGCGCTGGATTCACAGAGCACTGAGGAAACTGTACAAAACCCCCTTCGCTGGCAAGCAGTAGACCCCCTTAAAACGCGTCCTCCACAAGGAACCCTTCACACCTGGTTCCTCCTGTCAAGCTGGAGGGACTGTGCTAACCTAGGGCCAGAAGCACCACCAAAAGCCCTTGAGAGGAAAAGGAACAAGTGGAACCATTAAGCCCACTGCTCACAGACAGCATAAGCGTCCCCACAGATCTGGATGTAGACAAAAGTGATTGAATGAACCCCCTATTAATTTATTAATTTACTTTGAGGAGAAGGAAAAGTGGTAACTGGAGGAGCTCTCTGAAAAGGTTCAGCGCTGTGGGATACCGTGGCAGACATGTGCGTGGAGGTGGCTATAAAGTCCAAGATCAGTCTTTGAAGATGGTGGGAATATGTGATGGGTTTAAATAATCTGCTGGGAAAGCCCAATTTATTGGTGGACTCTTGAATTTGGTATCTGTGGGTGAGAATCCAGAGAGCCAGGACAGGAAACCTGATAAATGTCATTTTCAGACCAAGGCTTGATGTATTTGAGCAGTGGTCTGCTCTTGGTCCCAGTCTCAAAACCCCACCTCAACCAGCATAATATATGTTGGTTCACCTAAAACGCAAATTAGGTACAAGAAAACAGGATAGATCATCTTAATGTGAAGGAAATACTTTTGAACTGAATGCCATTGACCTCAGTTCCACTAAAACACAGACAGTCTTTAATGAGGTAAGTTTGGACAGCAAACACAAAACCACAGAAACCAAATCGCTAAGAATTCTTGACCGACAGTTCCACTCATTTTCTCAAATTCCTTCCAGATCAAGGATAAGAAAGGATGCAAAATATCTTTGGTGTCTTTAATACCTTTAGCCAGATTAAATCCTTCTCACTCAGTTCAAAAAGGCAAGAACAAATCATTTGCGTGAGGAGGTCTAATATTGCTAGTTAGGTATGACAGAAATTTTACACACGAAAATCTGTTCCTGTAGAAAAAGATCAGTGTGATATTTTACCACATCAAAATTTTGACAACATTAAAAATCTCTGACTATTTTAAAATAACAGTGGGGGTTTTTTGCTTGTTTGTGGTTTGGTTTTGGGGGTTTGTTTTGTGGTTTGTTTTTTGGTTTTTTTTTTTTTGTTTTGGTTTAGTGGTTTGTTTTTTTTTTTTTACAGTCACTATTGGAAATTTCTGTGTCCAGAAAAGAACACCTTTTAAAAAAAAACCCACCGCTTTGTAAACAGACTTGTTATAAACTTTTCATTAAAAATATTATTAATAACTTCCCCAAAAAATCCAAGAGAAGTAGTGGCTTCTCTTAAACCTGCAAAATTGTACAGTAAAAAGAAATGTTTGAAAAGCTCTTTTCCTCAACGACTCCATTGGTAACTTCGGGCTTTTATAGCACAACTTATTTCATCCAGCTAGAACCGGTATTCACGTGAATGCGCAGCAGATAAAAACTGCAGAAAGTTTTCAGGTAAATGACGGCCAGTGAAGGACGTTGCCTAAATCAGGATAATGGCAGCCTTCAGATGAGGGCCAACCCGTGCAGCCGTGCAACCTTGCATTTTTCGTCCTCTCTTCAGGATAACACATTCCTCCTATAGGTGCTGGAAGACGTGATAGGTATTTCAGACTCGGACAATCCCTTCACAACGCTTGTGCTTTTACAAAGCTAAAATCACAAGACTTGACAGCTCCTGGGAAGACTTTTCCCTCAACTTTTCTTGGAGTTGGGTCCTAACAAGGTAGGTGCCTCCAGGCCTCAGGTTGACTCTTGGTTCCCTGCTGTTAGGTAATCTCTGTGACAGTAACCCTAAGCAATTATGAATGAAGTACCCTGGGGCATTATTAATTCGTTAGCTGAGCATATTTTGACTGTGTTGAACTCCTTGTTGATAGTTAATTTCATTACTGCTGCTTAATTAATATAGACTAAAAAGTGGCATGGATAGTTCTCAACCTTGACTAGGGCCATCATCCCAGGACAGAAGGGTCTGGGAAATGTGAGCCGTATACTGCTAGAATGTTTTAATTACACTGATATAATAAACAGACTTCTGTCTACCTGGGCTCACACTCACAGAGGCATACAGGCTCTTAATTTCCTTGAAATCCCTTGGAGTCCAGCACCTGCCTCCCTTTGTAGTTCCACACCACTGAGCAGAGAGCCAGGCCTTTAGTTAAACATACGTCAGTTCACCCTATTTGGAAGCTGGGTGATAGGAAAAAGGCCACCAAAACACAAAGTAGTCCATATCTTCGCTTGACCAATGAACCAGCAAGCCCCGAGCGCTGCTGACTGCCGGAGATGGAATGAAAAACGCAGAGAGAGCACAGATCAGATGGTCATAACACTGTCTGCAAAGGGAAAAGCAACCAGGGAACTCCAGGTAACAGCCATTATTTCCAGGAGGCATTTGCTGAAATGGTAAATTCTCAGCAAGTCACTGAAGTCATATTTGACATATCTGTATGTGAAGGACATCTTAATAAAGCTGGAAAAAGAAATCTCTTTAGAAATCTTTTGTAAGCAATGAAGGAGTGACCAGGCTAAGAGCAGTTTAATAGCATATAAACCACCAGCGTTCTAAGATTAGCTATTCCTGGGAGAACTCACATGACCTTTTAACAACCTGTGAATAAGGAACCTATGCAAGCCTGAGTCTCCAAAGACTTTCCAGAAATAAGCTTTTTTTCACTGCCTATGTACAGACTCAATTTCAGGGATGGATGCGACTCAGGCTTTAGCAGAGGGAAGGCTCTCATTGGTATCATGGGCTATAGGAACACACGGTCTACTTGTCTGTGTCAGGGTGGAAGGAAGCAGCTCTTAAACTTCCCCCCTCTCCCGGTAAATCTACCAAGTCAACAACAGTGACTGGAGAACCTGTCATGGTGCCAATTGTGCAGAGTAACGCAGCATATTATGCTAAACCAAAGAAACATGAAAGATCAGAACACTAAGTCAATAAATGTTATGCACATACATAGCAGAATAATTCAGTAAGTCCAAGAAACAAAGATCCTGCTCTCTTCTGAGAAGAGTCTGAACCATATTACACGATCTCTGGAACTGTGTAGGTCTCTGGGAACTATGTATAACTGCTTAAGACAGCACTGATTCTAGCAAAGACAACCCTCTGACCTGCAGTTTCTTGCTCTCCAGGAGACTTTAGTGCCTTGTGGTGCATTCATTTCATCGGTCTAGGGCTCTACAGCAGCTGCTGAACAAGGTTAAAAGTTGCAAGGCCACCAAAATCCCCGTCTGTTCACTCTCCCATCAGTAAGACTGAGATCACGCTCTGTTCTCTCCTGTTCCCTTGTCCCTCGCCAGCAGCTTCGCGCACATCTTTCCTACATTTCTCCAGCTGAGGGCATCCAGCTGGCAATGACCCTCTCCAGAAATCCAGGGCCCGTCATGGCCACACTAAGTTCAGATTCAAGGTCAAGTCTGTGAGCTCAGAATCACAGACCGGGTTGTTCTGGTAATTCCAGCTACAGCATTGGAAGAACCAGGGCCTTAGGGGTGGAGTACATCTCGCCTGACTTCAGCTGTCTGGAATAAGGCAGCAACCTGGCCGCCCTCTGAAAGGGAGGCACGCGCCCCTGGAAGGTGACCCAGCTCCACCTTAAACACTTACCGGAAAGTAAGTGATAGATGCCAGATAGATGAGGCTAGAAGTGCTCCTCTCTTCCCATTGATGACGGAGTCCCTAAATGACTTGCTTGGGTTAAGTACTAAATTTATTAGCAGCTAAATTTAGACAAGATGGATTCTTTACCTTCCTCCATTTTAATTAATCAGAAAAGGACTGGAAAGCACTGATCAGAAACAAATGGTAATGACTCAGAGCTGGCAGGTGAGTACTAGCAATATAAACAAGCTCTCAAATTGCTAAGAACCACCAAATGTTTCCTTGTGGGATATAAAGAAAATCTTTAGAAATGCTAACATCTTCACAGTAGTAGTAGTGGTTCAGAGCAGATGCATGATCCAAACCCCTACATAGACTACTCTGTCCCGTATTACCTCTCCCCTGCCCATGGAAGAAGCTTACAAAATAACACACTAACAACTTTTCCAGGCACAGAACCCCAAGGTACTTTCTCTGTGCTGGAGCTAACAGAGCAACCCACTCTGGACAAAACTGAAAAGCACAAGTGGGCTGCACCCACACACCACAGCCAAGTGCTGGAAAGTCATGGACAGACACGAAGCCTTTCAATTCTGTGGCCCAGAGCAGAATCTCAAATTTTAGGGAGCCCCTAAATGCACTGTAGTAAAGGCCCCGCTACTAATCTGCCCAAGCAAGTCTTCAGCCACTTCTTGAAAACGAATGGAAAACAATATTCAATACCTAATGGACCTTCCTTCACACCCTGTTTTCTTTAACGAGTCTTTGGGGAAAGAATTTGTCCCACCTCTTTTTTTTTTTTTTTTTTAATTTAAACTAGAACTAATAATTTTCACCCTTATGATTAATCATCCCTTTAGAGCACGCCAATAGATCTGAAAGGCTGGGCTGTCTGGTAAAAAAAGTCGTCTTTCTCTTCTGCCCATCATATCATTTTTGCCCATATATCTGCTAGCTATCTTTAGTAGTTCTCCTTCATTTCCCTTACAGAAGTCAGCTACTGATTTGTTGTTCCCTGTCTATATCTCTTAAAGCCTTTTTTTGAAAATGTCTTCACGTTTCCCATCTTCTGAGGTTAAATGACAGGCTATGTGCCTCAGTAAGTTTGGCAATTCACAATTTGAAATCCTTTAGAATTCTTGGGTAAATACCCGCTGGCCCTGGCGTACTGTACACCGTTTAACAACCTCCTCCAAGAACACTGAGCTGAGAAAATGCTCCTGATTCACCCCCATAAAAGAGACTGTCATAGAGAAACCTATCTAGGGACCTTCATAGCGATCCTGCAGTTAAAATGAATGCAAAGAATTCACTTAATGTTTCTGCTATGGGCTAATCTTCCCTGATTCTTTTGCAGAATCCTTCTCTGCCTCTCGCTCCCTTAGCTCACTTCAATACCAGCCCACATTCCTAGAAGAGGTACCACGTTTCTTCATTATAGAAGCATCACCATCTTGCGACAGGAAATAATCTCCAGAATATTCAAGCTTCAAAACCTTTTTGGTTTTTTAATAGGTAAGATCTGTGGATGTTTAGTACAGGCTTAGTGCTAAAGCCTGTACTTGATAAACCTTTGATAAACAAGAGTTCTGCAGTTAAATCCCTGAAAATGTGGAAGATGAGCAGAATAGAGATAGAAGAGCAAGTCTTTCCTCTAAACCAGGAAAACACTTTAAATACGGTAGAGAGCTATCCTTGTTTGTATCCCTGTGTTTTTATGTCAGGAAAATAGTAACAACCTAAATGCTAACTATGCTTTCTGTCACGATCGAGAAGCTATTGCAGCTGCTGCTTGCTTTTAACAAACATCCAGATTTCTCTGTTGCTTGAAGCTTCTGTTGTCTATATTTTAGTTTTCCTGGGAATATTTGACAGTGTCAGGAGCACTAAAGAAGAAAGCACAGACAGTTTGCTTGCACTTCTTGGAAGAAGACAGTAAAAACGAGACTTCAGAACTTTACCAGAACTCAAATGTAGAGTTTGTAGAGGAGTTTTCAGGGACTTAGCTTATTTGCTTAGAGCTTTTTTTAAAAAAAAAAAACTGTTGCGTGTTGCTAAGTGAAGAACGTATACTAACTGTGAGACACAATCAGACCAGATGCTCAACTTGCCTCGTCAGCTGTTTCAGACCTAACAGTATAGACAGGGATTATAAGAATCTTTCTGTTAGATTCATGTACAGAGCAGAGAAAAAAGGGTCTAAAAGGAGTGGTCAACTAGGGAAAGCCATGGCTCTGGCCTCCTCCATTTCTGTACTGAGCTGCAGTGGGGATCCCACTAATGGAGGCAATTTGCCATTTTCAGAACTCTGTGTTGGTAGTCAGTTTGTTTTAAAATTGGCCACTGAACTAGATGAGATCATGAACTACAGCCTTACCTTAGGGAGTCTGTACTTTTCTCTCAGATGAACCCTCAGACAGGCTCGCTCTGCTTTTTTCTGTGCAAATGCTGCATCTCTTTCCATCCTGGAAATCAGAAAAAATGTTTCTTCAAGATACTAATAAAATATGGTCTTTGACACTAAACCAGTTGCTTGGCTGCAAAAAGCTACACGCAGGAGTTACTCCCGCCGTCATGTAACTTGTCCAAAGGCACAGAAGGCGCGATACCAATAGCGCCATGCCAAGGGGCCAGACTTCCTGCACCCCAAGCTTGTTCACAGAACAGTTCCCTTGAGTCCTGTGAAGAATGAAGGATAAGGCAATACTACTTGTCAGGAGGACTAGTGGTACTGTACTAGCTGCTACTGCTCCCTATAACAATGAACAATTCCAATAAGCAGAACAGAAGAGTTATGTTTATTCCTTGCGTATTCCACTGCGGCACTTACAGAGACAAGGCTGCCTGCCAGTGCTGCTGCTCTACAAACATGACGTTCTCACAGTGTAACAGCCACACACACGCACAATGGCAGAATGGTCTCTCTGGGTCAGACCGAAAGTTTACCTAGCCTAGAGTCCCGTCTCCAACAGTAGACAGTACTGGATACTTAGAGAAAGAATTTAAGAAGAGGATAAGCATCCTGTATCAAAACTGCCCAGCTTCCAAAAATCAGTGGCGTAAGGTACTGGAGCTGGGAGTTGACTCTACATCAGTGTCTTTAATAGCCCTGGATGGCCCCTGTCATCTATGAATTTTCCTGGTCTTTTCTGCATCCATTTATTGTTTCAGAACATCCTATGGCAATGAATTCCACAGCTTCCCTGTGTGGAAAAGTACTTCTTTTATCCGTGATTTTACAAAATGCTTTCATTAGATTTAAGAACTATTCAGCATGGTTTTTGGTTAGATTATTTATGTATTTATTTGCAAAACGCATCTCCTCAAAGATTTTTGGTAACATTTGGTAACATTCACCTCCCCCCCCCCCCTCTAATTTTTTTCCCCAGAAGCATTGTCATGGAAATTCTATGGCAAAGTTGATTTTGTGCCAGTATAGGTATTTTGTCGCATAAAAGTCATTTGCAAGATGAAATGTTATTTTTCCTCTACTTCCACAAATGAGTTTGGTTTTTCTTTTCTCTCTCTCTCAAAAAAGGTTCACATTAACTGAAAGCCATCTTAAACTTCTTTCAGCCAGTTTCCCTGGTTTCAGGGGAAGATCGGAAAGAGATTTTTTTTGAGCCCTTCTGGCATATTCTCCCTCTCTCTCAACCTTCCTTTTCTGTTGCCCACTCCTGCTCCAGACGAGCCGTTAGCAGCCATAGCCGGTACGGGGATGTGTTCCCACATGGCAGCGCAGGCAGCATTACTACACATCCCCTTAGGTGTCCTGTGAAGCTGAGGGGCAGGAGGGGATTTTCTGCTCAGGTAGATTTGAGCTTTTCACTTGTCCTGGCATCGTGGGAAGACCTGGCAAAACTCACTCAGCCAATCTCCTGCCATCGCCTGGGCCCTAGTGTCTGGCCGAATCTTACACCTTCTTGTTCTGGAGGATCTGATTATTCCCAGGAACACGAAGCTTTGCAGGACCAGGAACAGGTACAGGAGCAGTTGCGTGACAGTCAAGAGCCTGTGATGTACAGCAAAAACTGGTGGTCCCTTCTTGCTTAAACTCTTGTGATGGGGGAAGCAAATTCTATGTGACCATGCTGGGGACTGCCAGCACAAGCCACCTGTTTGTTCCTACGTATCAGGCATTTTCCTGAGAAACAGCAATCTCTTTGCATTTTTGTGTCTTTAATCACATGCACACAAACAAACAAACAAAAAAACCCCCAAAAAAAGACCAAACCCAAAACCTGAGAAGAACCCAAAGCCAGGATGGTCATGCATCGAAGGCCAAACTCTGCCCGAGTATGACTCCAGCAAGGCACTTCTCTGATCTCCACTCTTGTACAGCTGGAAATGGTAAAATCCAGAGAGCCTTGAAACAGATGCTCTGCCCGTGACAAAGATTTGACACACATTTACATAACCACATCAGTGCGCACTGTCCTGAGCTAATTTTTTCTCTTTGAAATTACTTCAGATGTTCCTATTGTAGTTCCAAACTGTACTTTCAGGAGTATTCCTGCACCGATTCCTCAATACAGTTCAGCATGTAACAGACACATGCCACACTTGAAAACGTTATGGAAATAATGCTTTTTCCAAGCATTTTCCCTGTCCCAGGAATCCCATTTTGCTTCTCAGTTTCAATAATGCATCTTCCTGCCAGCAGGCGGTTATTTCTCTTTTAAATATCCCCTGACAAAACGCCTAGCAAAACATTCTGTACTTTATTCCAAACCAAATGATACCTCTTCAAGGTTTTATGATAGAAATGGCTGCGGCTAAATACAGACCTGGATACCTCAAATTCCATCAGTCATTAACCTTTCACCTATAATCATCTTACATGAAGGATTTACACAACCATTATGTAATTGACCATTAGAGGAACAGATGCATTTGAGATTTAAAAGTCAATCGTTTTATTTATAATTATGCATGATTTGAACTCCTACATGTTAAGTCCTTTATTTTACTTCTGTTTTGATATTTAAACAGAGCGAGTGGTAAAGATTCTAATTACAGACAAAATAAAATCGAGATCTAATCAGCTGAAAAGTTCTGCTTTATTTAGTGGATTTTAGGAGAAATAACTGAAAATGCAACTACAAAAAAATAACCGTCTTAAAACTTTGCTCTGGATAAATATCATCCATTTAACATAGCACTCATTACTTTTTCATGTCTGTCATAATAAATGTGGACAAAGAAAAGATTATGTATTGAAAGCGGACTCCACATGGAGGTCTAGGAGAACAAATCATACACATTTTAGAATAAACTCCTGCACTACAAACAGCTTTGTACCTATGGCAAGATTCGATAGCTAAAGTAACATCAACTAGGAATGAATCCAGCATATCAAGGTGTGGAGATAGCAGGAAAGTGTTAGGAGAGAGTTGCCAGATGAGAGGGGGAAAGGGGGAAACATAATATTTTATCATTTCCAGTTGGTGAACTTTTATTTTGGAAAGTCTCTATAGCAAAGATTTGTCTGCTTTTAAGAAAGGGAAGAGAGCTGACTGTTTGGCTTTTTCTTGGGTTATTTTTAGCTGCACAAAGTTACCAAGAATCAGCCCCATACTGATAATAAGGGAACAGGTACTCACTTCTCCTCAACCACTTGCTTTTGATACTCCTCATACTCCTCTCTGGTCATTCCTGCAGCTGCTGCTGGATCAGAAGGAGTGCTTTCTTCTTTGCTTTCTTCCCCTCCACCTCCAAGTCCCAAATTCTTTACCTGGTTGCTCAACATACTTTTCATTAGAAAGGCCATCTTCTCAAGAAAAAAGGAGCTATAAGCAAACAACTACAAGAAAGCCAAACCAAACCAAAAATGTTTTCAAAACCAACAATTGTAAGCAAGAGAGTTTCTACAGCCACATCAGCTCTTCAAGGGCACAATGCTAGTGAAACGTGAATGCCAAAACCAGTTTGTCAGCCATAATCTGGATTAAAGAGCGAACTCTTTAATATCTAGAGGCAGATGGTTCAGATTACTCAAAAAAAAAAAAATCATTAGATGCAGCTACCTACTTTTATATTAATACCTTAAGCTAATTGTACACATACACACAAAAATCAACTGTAGTGTGCAAAAGCATTTTGACTTCTTCAGTCCTGAAACTCGTGACTTTCCCAGAAATAAAAACATTCCCTGGAATGCAACGGATCTGAATTAAAAGCCTGGTTGACTAAATGGCCATAGTAAAATTGTAAACTTTGGGCTACTGAGCAGAAAACCCTTTTGGATTTAACACAATCAAATGAGATTTGAAAACTGGAATTCTTCATTAAGCAAAAAAGTAATCACACAAAAAAAAGCAAATCACATCTTCCTACTTTTCATTCCTTAGGGTTTATTTCAACTCTTCCCCAGGCTCTCTCCATCTAGATCACCACTTTGAATGGTGCTGCACAGAATACCTAGTGGTTTTAATCTTAACTGTCAGTAAAGGAGAAATTAATCTGACTGATTCTGTATACTATAATACAGCCTTGATATCTCTTGTTTGTGGATTGCTTGTGTAGGTCCTCATCTTTCAAACTTTTATTCACATCATTAGCCTCACCAAGTCTATTCAGGTGAAGATTTTCAGGATCTGCTACCTAGATCATAGACTATTTTGGGAAAGAAAATCATCTGCTAGGTCTCAAAAGTTCATAATGTGGGGTTTTGAACATTTATCCTACTATGACTGACCGTGCATGCCTTAATGAAACATCTGTAATTTTGATTATCTAAATGGTTCTCCCAGCACTCTCATAATTTCACTGAGAGATGGGAGGATTCCAGTTTGCCTAATGCCTTAATCTGTATTAACTTTCTAATTAAAGCAGACCACTTAAAAATAAAAAAAAAAAAAAAAAAAAAAACTCAAGATGTTCTGTAATTCTGGATTAGCAATTAAACAAGAAACTTTGAGTTTCTTTTTCAAAGAGTATCACTCAGAAACATGAATTCCAAATCACAACAAAACTACTTTGATATACTACAAATACCTAAAAGGCTTTTTTCTTAAATCAAAATTGATTTTTATAATCACCATGCACTTTCAAAATTATGCATAAGTTGGAAGAATTTGTGGGAAGAATCAGCTTTTTACATCTGACCAACTCTGATCCTTGATTACTAAAACTGTATTGTACTTGCCCAAATGGCTAACAGAACCGAGATCATAGATGTTAGATAGTTAATCCCAGTTTAAGCAGAGAACTCTAAACTTGAGCACGCATTAGTCTGAAGTTGAATGCATAAAATGAAATAAAATTTGTTATCTGGCAAAATTTAAAAACTAAAAATCCAGCATTAAGTTTACACCTAAGGTATCACTGCTCCTACCTCAGAGAGTTACTTCAACACGGGCCTGGCAAAGCCAGTCTGACTTTCTGCTACGCCCAAAGACTTCCTTGGTTCAGTTTGCTGTCTCTCTGAGGCATTCAAAGGGCACAACGGCTGACAGCATCCCGCATTTCCCATCCTTCCGCGTTTTAGAGAAGGCTGTGTTTGTCCAAAAGAGCTGACGACTAGCTGTGGCTGTGGGCCCACGGCAGGTCAGCTGTAGCCGTGCGGGCGTGCTGGCGCCAGCAGAAGGGGGCACGACCTATGCTACTGCCGTACCGCGGTGTGACTCTACGCTCTGCTAAGTGCTGTCCGACTCTGCTCAATGCTACCGTCATACCATTTTCCCAGCCTGGAGACAATATGGACAAGCATGGATGGTTCTGACCTGCAGCCCGTTTGCCTTCGGCTAAAACCAAGACCTTGCTCACTTTGCTGGGATTTGAAAAGCCCTGCAAACAGGCCTAACCCAGCACCTCTTTCAGAAGGAACGACAGTCTTTGGATGAGCACTCTGACTGCTCAGCAGCAGTGGCAACCCCACGACAAGACCACAAGAGCCACTCTCTGTTACGCAGCCAACTTTAAAAGGAAGAAATGAAAATAAAGGGTTATTTCTAGAAAATTATTTGAATTAAATACTGCTCCCAGAGCAAGCCCCTGGAAAAACCCAATCCCTGGTTCCCGAACTACAGCCTGACTCACATTAAGTGACTTGCTCCACAGTGCTCAGAACACAGCGGATCTCAAGAGTGGGAGACAGAAAATCCTAAGTGAAGGGAGAAGGTGCTTGATCAATTCAGGCATCTCTAGAAATAGACGACGGCTAGAGAAAGAGGGCATCGCAACTCCACGTCAGAATTTGGTCTTGCTGACCTTCGCATCCACTGCTTAACACAAAGCTAACAACAGAAACTGGCAACACGGACATCAGAAGCTGGAAGATCATCTTCTCAATCTGCTTCAGCTCCACAGCCAAGCTGTATCTTACACAAGTATGCGGCACAACAGGGGCCAAGAAATACTGCATGAACCATGTACAGATCACAAAGAGGTTTTCAGCAGCTTGCAAAAACCATTGAACAGGTTAAAGTAACATATTGGACTGTTTGTGCACTGATCCTAAAACGCACGAGTTCACCGCCAGCACAGTAGGCATCACAGAACAGCATGCTACAAGAGAAGATCAGCTAAATACAAATTTTGTTTGTTAGCATTTTCTCTGTGTTTTGACAGCCACTTGATTAAGTGTTAGAATGCTGTCCCACATCATCACTACTTAGTGCCAAAGGCCTCTCGAGTCTACTTGCAGTGGTTGGCTTATTTAAAATTCTCCTAACCAGAACAGGGAGCACCAGTGTCTCTGTACTGTGCACTTTGCAAATATGACATGCAGCACGTATTTTTCCAGTATTAAGTCCCATAGTCTTCTCTAAGCGTACGGGAAGCGTATCTGTTGAACTTTGTGCTATTGGTCTTTACCAAAGAGATGCTTCCCTAACTTTGGGCCCAAGTCTCAGCTGTAGACTTTGATCCCTATAGAAACGCTTCTAACACCACCTTCTGCCTAAAAGAGATACTTTCACAGAGTCGACGGAAAAGGCAAGAAAGCTGAAGACTAGCTTCAGAAGGGGTTGCCGAGAACCTGCGAGGTCTCGCCCTCCAGGTCTCGAGAGAGGTCTCATGAACTTACCTAACAGCAACAGGCTTTCCAATGTTAGATTCAAAATCGAAGACAACAAAAAGCTGGCCCTCCTGGCACTGGAAATCACTGGGAAACACAACAGAGACTCGTGATGGAACTTTGGAAGACAGAACATAGCTAGCTAGTGAATTGCTCACTTCATTGTGGATTTAGGTATTTATCACAAATCTGTCTATACAGATAACGAATAAACACTCAGACGGATAAGGAACTAATTGCTTACAGAGTACCTAAAGCATCAAGTTTTAAGCACCTACCTTGGGTGTCAACAAGGACCAGTACCTCCAGAATAATTCCTGTCCCGGCAGGTGCTTTAACAACTGCCTATACTGAAGTTACAAATCACTTACCAAGGGATCACAGGCTGAATGAAAACATATGGACAGCTGCTAATTAAGTACTCATGTTGCCACTTCCTTTGCTTTAAATCAACATCCTTTCCCTCTAGCTTAAGTGAAATGAAAATGGAAAGGCCCAGTTCCTCTTTTACCTGATGGAACTGGGCGATCTGAAAAAAAGCCTGTGTTCCATACCCAAAGAATGCAGGCATCTCCCACCCCAGAACAGAATTCAGGGTCTTGAAACAGGCAAATCTGAAAGAGCAAAATCTAAAAGCCTCACAGGGAGGCCAGCACAAAAATGCTATAGGGAGGCACACATCCAAACGCCCAGCCTTTTCCAGACTGTGTTCCCAAAACACAGTCCCAGCAGACAACTTCAACCACGTAATTCAGAAGTATCTAAGTGTTCCTCCCCACTTCATCCCTCTAGAAGAGGATGTTGACTTTTATGTAAGTGAGAACATTAGATCACTTGCACAGAAAGAGAAATAAATATTTCAGGGCTTTCTCAGCTTGAATAGATTCAATTAAAGATTCCTCTCCTCCACCCGTTAAGAGAAATCGCTTCTGGCTGGGGGAAAACAATGGTCAGTGAGGGAATTCTTACTCTTCCTGTGAGAGGTTACCTCAAACACAGTTTACTGGACAGAACAGTGAAAACAAAACAAAACAAAAAACCCAAGGAGACACAGACTGACTTGTTTTGAGTAGGCATGTTGTATTCCAACAAACAGGAGCAGAGCACCCAGGTGACAGCAGTTTGGGGGATCTGAAGAAAGAACTTCAGAGATAACAGGCAACCTTCAGCTCAGAAAAATGAGGTACTTTGTGTACTCAAAGCAGCCAGCAAGCAACTCGATTTGCTGTTAAGAGACTTAGAAGTTGACATACGACTTTACATTTGACCCCAAGCGTCTGATACTCAAGGCAAGTCTGATACTCTTAACAAAAGCTTTTGAGCGAATCTCTTACTTTTAGGTTAGAGTCACTCTTGCATTAGACTGCAATACAGAGGATATAATCCCTTCGCACAGAACGAACTGAGGCTGGATCCAGAGTATCCTTCTAACCAATGGCAGTCATCTGTCTCTTCAATACAGGCGGAGCAAGCCTCAGCCTCTGAATGCCGTTAACTCTCCGGTACCAGGTAGGACTGAACCCAGATCGCAAAGCGTTCAAACTCTCTGAACAACAGAGGGTCAAGAATGCTTCAAATACACTTGCTTGGATTTCATGGACATACACCAAATTAAAAGAAAAAAGCTTACTAAAAATATGCATCTTTATTCAAATAAGGTTATCTCCGAACTCCAAGTGTCAATTTACATTAGTCAGAAACAAACATGAAAATGTCAGCTGATAGAATTTAAAAAAACCCAGTAGACAGTCTTCGGTGTTACAGTAATTGATGCATTGATAAATGTCAAACTTTCTTCAAACAGGAATTTACGTAATTTACAAACCATATTGTGAATTTTACTTTTGAAAGGTTCAGGAGTGACCATGTATTTAATATACCCTGACCAGTACAATGAGATTCTCTTGTCACTGCCACATACTTGCTACTTATCATCCACACCTTCAAATACAATTATTAGACTTGTTCTCTCCCATACTGTCAAACTGGATTCCAAGGTGTTTTCTCCTAGTCCCAAAATCTTACCTGATAAGAATCAAACACATTATCAGTGCTAAAAGAAACTTCTAGTAGCCTGCCATAAACAGGAGGCTACATTTACTGACAAATATTCTTAAAGTCCAAATTTGCTGCTATTATTTCAAGAACAGACAGGACAAAATTTGAGCTGGGCAACTGGGAGCTGTCCTTTGATCCAGTGAGTGACGACACAGTTGTGGAAGTTCCAAGGAGAGACGACTGAAATGAAGCATGAAGCAAAGTTACCACTTTCTGGATGTTAAGCTTTAGACCTTCTGCTCCCTAATACACAAGTATCCTAGTTGCACATGGGAGATATGTCAGATCTATTAGCAGCATAAACACACAAACTGAGCCTCATACTGAAGATAGAATTGCAGGTTCAAGTTTTCCCCTAGACACAATCCCCAGCGTTCTCTTTCTAACAAAAGACGCAGAAGTATGGGCTGCTCCAGCTTGAAAACAAAGTTATGGTTGGATAAATTCACAGTAACAAAAAATACAGACTTCCTCCAATTGATACATTAGAGCTGTTCCTCATTATGCCAGATATATGCACCTACCTATCAAAACACAATTGCTAGCCTTTCTGTATAAAGGGTCTCGCAAAGCCTGCTGTGAGAGGGAGTTCTGTTTAGGTGTTGCACTGATGCAGGAAGGCTTGCAATTGTAAAGGAATGACACTGTACATTTTCCGAACAATTTAAGAAAATATGTTAAGTTTAGTTAGAAGAGTCAGGGTTGTAATAACTTAGACTCAAGGCACCTGTAAATATTTGCTGGTGTTGAAAGAACTGAATGGATAAATTCCTATGTGTTATTCTGGCTTATTTGGAAGTTTTTTTTCATTGGTTTACCCTATTTATCCAGCAAGATTAGCTTGAGGCAGTAGTTTCTCCAATTAGTACAGCAAAATCTTCTCAAATTTAAAAATGCATCTATAAAGCTATACCACTTACAGTATACTACATACTGTAGCTATGTAAATAGGTGTGTAGGTAGTATCATTTTATTGATATAGCACACACATCCACTTTTTGGACACTGTATTTTAAGTAACAAAATATATTGCATAGATTTATCATTTCTCCAAACTGACAGGCACAATACTGAAGTGTTCTTCATTACAGTGAATTTGGCAGCATGTGTTGCACTCCAAGGGAGTATATTGTAGGAATGCAGTAGTAGTATGCTAGAGTCCAGATAATTCTTGCAGATTCAGACAAACAGATTAATAATTAAAAGTGAAACATCCTGATGCATTTGCATATTTTATAGAATTTAAAAAAAACCCACCACCCCTATTCTAACTCTACACACAAACAACTCAAGGACAAAGTTACCACAGATATGTAAACAAGGCAAAATGAGTTCATTTCACATTCCTAATTTGGGCTATCTGCTCTGTTTCTTTCCTGAAGCAAATGTTCACCTGATAAGCAGTATCAAAAACGCATGTTCAGTCTTATGCTTTTGCTATTAAAGCAGAAATTGACACACAATACTGGTTCTACAATAGCTGCTGGATTAACAAACACGTCTGAAACAACAGCTTCTGAAGAAATGGGTTAACACTCAATACCTGTAGCTCAGAATACTTGCCATGTCAAGATTTAAATCAAAGCATCTGTATTTGATACATGAAAGACACGACAGCTTTATAAAAGACATTCATACACTAAACATACCCTTAATAAAAGCAGATTTGAAGATGTATAAAGCAGTATCTTTGCTGAAAAAGTCCACAAATCTCCAAACAAAATTAGACTTGAAACTACAAAAAAGAAATCAGTCCCACAATATACTTGAAGAAACTACTTCATCATGTTTTCTCTCACTGCCTAAAACCAAAACCCAAAATAAGGAGATAAGCCTTTATCTACTTGTTCTGTATAGCTTCTTTTCTGTATCAGGTGTCAACAGTAAGACTGTTAAAGCCCTGTCTTTGTGTCCACATATTAAAAAGCATTTAAATCTCTATTTCATGAAGAGTTAGAATTAACTAAATAATTCTTAAACTGTTAAATCCAAGTGGTAAACAAATGAAATGTTTATAACACATTTTTACACCCACCCTACCACCCAAAAAAAAAAAAAAAAAAGAGAAGAGAAGAACCGTTGTTCAGGGTTTGGTTTTGATTTCTTTTTTTTTTCCCCCAGGGTTTTTTTGTTTGTTTGCTTTTGCTTTTTTTTAAACCGATATGTCAGGACACTTAGTGGCAAGCTTTCTGCACAAATCATCCATCTGCAATTCTCGTTATGAACAACAACCAAACCTGGGTGTTTCTTTTCCCTCCTTGGATTCTTAACAAAAGAAGAGGAATACAGCATTCGCCTTCCAGTATTTATGAGAAAGTTAGCTGAAAACACAGACCTAGATAGAGTCTGCAGTCTTCCCCTATCTAGCACTTGCTCCGCTGCTCCCCAGTCTGTTTTTAACTTTAGCATTAACAGTTTAAATGAGAACTCATTTTGTTTAACAAAATTTAATAATTTACAATATTGTAGTATATCAAACACTAAGATTTCCCTCATTTACAGAAGTGTATGATTTTCTGTGCATACATACTGCTGTTATGTACACACAAAAGGAACAGGTCATCAAAAGAACTTTTTGGCTGCTGCTTCTTGTTGACTCCTGAAAGAAAAAGCAGAAGAGAATTCATTAAGTACTTATACTATAAAACTAGCTAACTGGTTTAAATAAATAAATATTTCATTTATTTGGGGATTAAAAGATTCCATTCCTTGTCAAGAGAGACTTAAGGAAATCAAATATAAGTCGTATCACAAAACAGGATATAATTTTTTCTATTTACAAAGACATTGGTAGCATCACTGTAGTTCCAATTTTGCATCAGACACGGGAAACAAAACATTCTGGACAGAAGCCAGAAACTGCAAAAGAACATATGGACTGATTTTTAAAATACTTTAACTAAAATTCTCTAAAGCTTCTCAGTGTCTGATTGGCCTAAAGATCACAGAAAAGGAAACACACGCAACTAAGCCGTGAAAGAATTTACTTGAAATGGGATTTCCTTTTCCCTCTGGTACAGAACATATTTATTTTCTCAGTGGATACAGATACTGTGGCTCAACCACACACAGATACTAGAACTACAAGGGCATCAAAAAGAACTGGAGGGGACCAGCTCCTCATTTGTCTTGGAAGCCATCTTTCCAGTTGATGGCATAATGTGACATACATAAGAAATGCACTCTCTCCACTTCGCAGAGAAGCAGACACACAGTAAAAGTTAGTGCTATCAGCAGCATTGGTCTTATATTAACACTAGTTACCCTCCTGTAGAGGTAGCAAACAGCATTTTCTCTTTGAAGCGCAATGCAGCTATTCTGGTCCCAACTCCTTATCCTGACTAGTGCGTGTGAGAAGCAGGATGGAAGACTACCAACCAAGTCAGTCCTTACTCTCAATAGGTTTTCCCTTCCATCAATGCAAATTTAATTTGCACATTATGACATTACAAGGAGGAGGAAGAGAACACAGAAAACATTCCAATTAGTTTAGAGGGAAAAAAAAAACCCAAAACCAAAAAAGGAAGTCCATACACTATCAATATCATATGTAGGAAAGGAACAAAGGGATATGTATCATAAAAAAAAAAAAAAAAATCACTGAGGAATTTGTAAAAGGGGTAAGTAGCTTCTAGGTACACATAGCCAAAAAAAACCAAAACCCACAAAACAAAAAACCAGAAAAATCAAATTGCATCAGATTTTAAGGTACTAATAAACTTTGGTCAGTCTAGCAGAGGACCACAAGGATGGTGGACAAGACCTGAAGCACATGCCTAAAGAGAAAAGAGGGAGGGAACTGGACTTGTTGATCCTGGACAAAAGAAGACTTCAAGGGGTCTAACAGCAGGGTTTTAAATACCCACAAGATGTTACTGAGGAGACAGGGACAGTTTCTTTACAGAGATGCACATCATAAGAGAAAGACATAACAGTCAAATTGAAACAGGGCAGGTTCCCACTAGATGTATCACGGGGGTGGGGGGAGAATAAAACAAACTTCATTATGATAATTAAACATTTCCAATGGGGTCTGTAACAGTGGTAAATTTTCCATTTTTTTGAGGTTTTTAAGACCTGACCAGTCTAAGCAACCTGGACTAAATTCAGTGTCGACCCTGCTTCGAGCAGAAGGTTGAACTACAGACCTCCCAAGGTCTCTTCCAATCTCAACAATTGCTTGTTTTAAAGAAGATTAACATAATCATACCATTGCAATTGCATTTCCAGTCAGAAGTTCTAAAACCATTTGCCCTGTTGTCTTTAAACAAAACCATACTTACCTATACATGATATAACCAATGAATAACACTGTTTGCACCGCTACAAATATGAAGAAGTGCATTGTAGATAAGCACGATGGAAACGGTGGCAAGTCAGGACACTTCGATTTCTCACTAGATGGCTAAAAAACACCAAGAAAAATAGTATTTGAGAAAAGAGCAAACAAGACATGCCATCAAAAGACTGTTATATGTAAGGAACAAAACAAGGTCTTTGCAACACGATCTAAAAATCAGAACGCAAGCAGAAAAACAGACAGAAATGACACTAACTCTGAAAAATCATAACCTTACTCCCTGTCTCACTTTCCCCTTTCATGTTTGTGTTTCTCAGATAAACTGACTGATGTTAATTTGAGGGTTATAGGGGAAAGAATAAGTCTTTGGTAAATTAACCCAGAAATCAAGAACCTTCTACAGGATCGTAAGCTAATTCAGCCGAATTGCTACCTAGGCTAGGCTAAGGTGCGCCTGAACGTGAATGCAGTCGTCTTTCACACTCAGAGACCTTAAATGGAGCCTGCCTGAGTTTCCCGATTAAAGCTCTCCCTTCTGTGCAGAAGCAACAGAAAATCTCCTCTGTATAGAGCTGTTAAGTAGGGGGACAAACACAAAAAAAAGCACCCAGAAAACCTAATTGCTTGACCTTGTTTCCACAGGAAATTAGACTAAAAATCATGCTCTTTGTGCAAAACTTCTCATCAAGACACAGATCATGCAGTTAGGTCAAGGCAGTGCAGTTTTAGCGAAGCAGCTTAATGAAGGATTAATTGCTCCGTAAATTGCATGCTGGCTCATCCTAGCTTTTCACTAACAGCCAAATGAAGAAGTATTACAGTCATGCTTTACACTACCAGCACATAAATTACCATATTTCGTTGTACTAAATGCTCAATGTCCCTCTTTACTACATGAAGGTGTTCTTTGATGTCATTGAAGTGTTGAGTTGTTTCATAGACTCCTGCAGCAGAGCCAGGATGTTGAGCTCCACTGATCAGCCTCAGAGTATCAGCCATGGAATTTCTGAAACAAGACAAACAACACAACATCTTTCAGTACAGAACAGCTTTTCTACAAACAGCAGTTATTCTGGACACCTGTTAGTCCATTAAAATTAGTTTGAAATACATAGTTGCCCCAAAAGGCAGAAAACACGTTTTCTAGCTTCCAGGAATACCTATCAAGAAATAATTCCTTAATCAAACTATTATTTTTTAAAAAATATTTAATTCCACAGACAGTTTCAGCTTGTACAGTGCACCATCTCCCAAAATCACACTGAAAACAAGATCTGGCAAATATTCTATTGTTGAACATCTGCTTTGCCTGACTGATGAAGTCTAAAACAAATGTTTTATCTGAAGCTCTTGCCAAGGCTTTAGGATAAGCAGAGTTTAATGCAATCTTTGAAGAAAGCCAAAAGCTGTTTGAAAAATAAATAAATAAAAGCAGTCATGTAAGAAATAAAAACAAAGAAGAGGCTTTAAGGATAAGAAAAGATTTAGATACATCCTTGTTTCACGATTATCATTTATGCGAGAAACTCATTTCCCATACGCATTGTCAGAATACTTAATATTGTCTTCATGTGAACTCATTTTGCTTCTACAACAAATCAAATTAAATCCATACAAAGTTGAGGTTCCGTAACTAATTTTGCTTGAGGTAAACTAGTCAATGAGAGGAAAACACCCCACCCTTACTCTCAAATCAATATGTTTATATAATTTTCCCCTACTGTGATGTTTCTTTTCGGTTGCAAAGAGGATTATTCTACAACTGAAATATTTATCATGTGAATGTTAATCTCTCCATTATCAACAGAATAAACAATCAAAATGTGTGTCTTTGGATTTCTTTTTAATTTACTTAAAACTTTACATTTTTTTCAGATGAGAGCTTACTTTGATGCCTTCAAGGTGCAGTCCTAACTCTTTGTACAGTGGTCAGCAATTGTCATAGTATCATTAAACGGTTTCGGTTGGAAGGGACCCTTAAGGATCGTCTGGTCCAACCCCGCTGCCGTGGGCAGGGACATCTTTCACTAGATCAGGTTGCCTAAAGCCCCATCCACCCTGGCCTTGAACACTTTCAATTTTAACTTTTACATAAGAAGAAAAAAAAACAAAACAGCAACCTGGCTTGAATACTATTAATTGAATAAACTGGCAACAACAATATATGATCATATTTGTAAGCATTATACAAAATTATATTACTGATTTTTAAATGGCTCATATTCATTGTGAAACAGCAAGTTAAGCATCAAAACTTAAATGTTTACAAATAATCTTCATAAAGATGTTGCCCATCTTTTAGCTTTGCATCAGTTGCTCTTTATGCTATCAGAATTCAAAAACCACAGAACTAAAAACCAGGAGAAAAGAGAAAACTAGTACGATATATATCTATTCCAAGGCACTATGACAACTCCCCAGAAGTAAAAATTGCAAGCATGAATAGGCTGTATTAGTGTTACAGCAGCTTTCGATCCATTGTAAGAACTATGCAGCATGTTTAAACTACCTGAAGCAGCAACATACTAAGTCAAAGCCACACACTAAATTAATCTACACAATTGTATCAAGTTGCAGATGCACCACTTTAACAAAGAGGCATTTAGTAATTATGGCCCCTACTAAATGCTGGATTAACAATATACTTCTCTTCAAACTGAAGATGACCAGTTTTTCTTAAAAATATCACTTTAACACATAAATCAACTTCACATGCTAGACTACCAGTATTCTGCATACTTCCCACATAACCAAAAAAAAATTCTTTTCACTTCCAGTAACAAAAAGATCCAAGAATTCACCCTATCCTGCCATCTTTGTAAAAGCTCAATCCCACTTCCAGGACATATGAGAAGATCAATCACTTTCCACAGTTACATTTCCAGTTATTCCAGATAACGATCTGCTCTTCAGGCCAGACGGAGTTAGCCATGGATTTCTGCAGAACTCTCAACGTTTACCTCAATAAGCTCATTTTCAATATTTCAAAGGTATCAAAAGGAGTTACCAAAAACCAGCTGTTTGCTTCTGCAAGCCACTGCAAACAAAACTAATCAAAGCAGCTCTCACCTTCTCGCATTCTACATTTCTGATTTGGAACTTACATGCACAACACAAATGCAAAAAAACCCTTGTCTATCCTAACTTAAATTAGTGTATATGTTATCCAGAATTTTTTTTTTTGACGGTCATTGTATAGATTAAAGTAAATTGGTTAATATTTACGTGTACTTTGAATTAGTGTTGTAATAACCTATTCTAGAAGTTTTTCACTGGAAGACTTTTTTTTCCTTAACCCATGCAACCACCATCATGACCACTGCCTAATAAATGCTGACAGTAATTTTGTCTCTCCACATCCATCACATTGTTTACCTTGCCCCACTATTTTCAGTGCTAGAACACAAGTGTGACACTCATTTTGTTCCTCTCCCTCCTAATACCACCATCCCTATGTAATTAACAAAAGTCTGCACATCCACCTTCCCCCAGACTAATCCACTGTTTGTTAAAAGCAAAATGACTTCCTTAAATAGACATAGTCTGTATCAAATTTAATTTACGTTTACTTTTGCATGAACAATACCATGCTGATAGTTTCTACTGTATGAACATACAAGATTCTTCTGTAATCAGATGATTAAGAAATCCACAAATCTTGACAAGAAAATTACTTAGACAGTAAGTCCTTTTCCTCCGGGATGACCAGCAATGCAACAGCGGGCTGTTCATTTCTAAATATAAATAAAACATTTCTTTAATCTAAGAAAAGTATTAAGATGATGTTACGCAAACTCATACCTAGTAAGTAGTCGCTAAAAGGGCAGACTGCCAATGTTAACAAGAAAATCTAATTTGCTTGCAAGGTATAAAGATTTGTCAAGAATATTAACATAAAAGCTTTCATGGAAGAACAAGTGCAAAAATGGAAGCACTCTAATCTTCACTCTACAAAAAACTGACCTACTTAGATAAATCACAAGAGCGGCCCTTGAACTAATACACGAAAAAAACCCACAATTGTAGGAATTGTTTTTCTCCTTTTTTTTTTTTAAGCCCAAGGTAAGGAATGTTTTAACTACTATAAATGAAGGGTTAAACCAGCTTAAAGCCATTCCTGCTAGACAGCAATTGTAAAACATCTTAGAAAGCAGTACACAGACATCCCCAATCAAACACAGGAATTTTCTCAAATCCATTTCAACAGTACAACACCTTCAAGATAAGATCTTTACTTCATTTGGTAACACAGTCTGAAAAGGTACAGCATGCCTCTCAATCGATTTTAAGCAAAATTGCTAATCACTTGGGAACTTGCAAGTGACCCTGCTGATACAGAAGTTTCCTGAGGAAGTTCACTGGCAGGAAGTCCTCTGACAAAAGAACAAACCAACCAACCGAAAAAAACCACACCCCATTTTTCTCTAACCTACAAGAAACAGGGACAAGATTACTAAAAGGGTCTACACAATACATTGGCACATGAAAAAAACCCAACACATTTCTGCCTTCACTACGCAATGTAAGTGACAGTAATTTAGAGTGCTTTTTTTTCTTTTGTTTTTTTTACCTCCTCCCCTTAAGTACTGTATGACAATATGTCTTAACACCTAACAAGCCAAGAAATTTTTAGTTACAGTTGGGTTTCCAGTGTCTCCTAGGGTGCAGACTGCAAAACCTTCCCAGGCAACCAACCAACTACCCTCACAAGCTTCTTTTCTTACGTCCACATAAAATTTCCTGTATTTCAGTTAGTGCCCGTTGCCTTTCATTTTGCCACTGGATACCAGTGAGAAGAGTCTGGCTCTGTCTTAATTGCCCTCACCAGCTCCAAAATCAGGTATTTAGACACATCAGTAAGATAGCCCCAAGCCTTTTCTCCAGGCTATGCAATCCCAGCTCCCTCAGCCTCTCCTTATACCAACTCTTTAATCATTTTCATGATCCATCACTTGACTCCCCCCAGTATGTCCATGTCTCTTTTGTACTGGGGTGCCCAGGACTGGACACAGGGCTCCAGATGTGGTGTCACCAGTGCTGACTAGAGAGGGAGAATCATCTCCCTCAGCCCACTGGCAACTCTCTGCATAACACAGCCTAGGATGCTGGTGGTGGTCTTTCCTGAAAGGATGCACTGCTGTCCAGTGTCCAACTTCTTGTCCACCAGGATTCCCAAGTTCTCTTCTGCAAAACTGCTTTCCAGCCGATTAGTCCCCGGCTGTACTGGGGATGGAGTTACCCCTTCATAGGTGCAGGGCTGTGGAAACTGCACTTTTTGTCCCGTTATTTTTCAAAGTTCAGGCCAAGAGAGGACATTAGCATTTTCCAGACCTAGCCCTTGTTTCAAGAAGCAATGCCATCAAGAAGCAATGCTCTCTCAAGGCCTAGCCCTACTCCTACTGATGAAGGTTAATATGGAAGTGGAAAAAAAAAAAAGAAAGAAAGAAAGAAAAAAAAATGACAAGGCCTCTCCAAGGCTTGTACCCACTGGAATTCTGAGAGACTTCACATAAAACTATAAAATACTTTTTGATATACAAATCAGTAACACTAACAGACCACTATGGAGCAATAATGAATATATGAGCTTTAGGCATTCATAGCAAAATTAGGGAAAAAACCCAAAGACAAAATATATGTCTATATTGAAGAACGAAGTGAACTACTTAAAAAAAAGATAATTAGAACAATAAGCAATAAAACTCAACAACTCTATTACATGCAGAGACATTTTCATTTGTACAGAACTACTTCTCAGAATTACTTACATGCGTTTACAGGTTGTTTACACTAAACAGAACCTCAAATATATATCATATAATATTATCTAAATATAATATTATCGTTTTTATTAACAAACACTATATAATAATAAACTCATACAATCATTATATCAGGAGTAAACTGACAATACACTTTTTTTTTTAGGTTCACTAGCTATAAATCGAAGGCATTTATGCTCATGTTGTTATCAATACTCCAAAAATCAGAGCAACAAATTTCCATGAGGTAGCAGGTTATCACATTAGCAGAAATCAATTGTTTTTAGCGGGACTGGACTTACCTGTTGAAGTGGAATGTTTTGATAAAAAAAGAGGCAAATTAGGGGGCTGAGCCACCCTAGGGACATTAACTTACTTTATTACAGAAATTAAATGTATGCAGAGAGTCAACACTAAGGAACTGACACAGAGAAATTTCAAGTTTGTCAATATTCTCTTAGTGAAATAATAAACAGGATTTAAAAGGTGGAACATAACATAAAATTCAAAACACAGCCTTAATATTTAGAAAGCATTTACCTTATTTCATTTACTTGTCTAATGACCTCTTCTTGAGTTTTCACAACTGTCTCAATCTCTTGCTGGGAAACCTGGTGGGGGCAGGGCAGGGGGAGGTGGGTGGGGAGGGGAGAAAAAGATCAACGTATCTTAGAAAAAGCAAATCAATCATCCTGCTCAAACTAGGCTGAGCTATCAATCACCGTGTGGTAGTTTTTTTTGTGGGGTTTTTTTTTTTTGTTTTTTTTTTTATTTACCTGTCCTTGTTGACCTGGAAAACCAGCTCCTCTTTTAGCAATCTCATCTGTGACTGCAGAGACGTATCTCCTCTGCTCATCCAAAATCATGTCCAATTGCCTATTAAGCTGTTTGATTTCAAGATGAATTCGATTCTGTCCCTCAAAGATTTGCCTCAGTTCACGATCACTTACAGTTTCAAAAAGATCATCTGCTGCTAAGAAAAAAAGCACAGGTAGTTCTTACATATGTGCATTCCTCGTAAGATGCACTGTATCATTTTTCTTGCACCCTTAAAGTTTCCACATGGATATACTTTTTTCCCATAATTTGATATATTTGGTGTTTATTTATCACCATTGCCATGGCAAAGGATAGCCAAATGGGATCAGAACAACTGAACAGAGACAACCACACATTCAAATCCAGACTCCATCTTAGAGTTCCTATTTCAATACCTGGGTAATGTGCAGCATAAAATGGAAACAGGATGCTGTTATTATTAGAAGGCAGCTATCTTTGCATAAGCTAGCATTGTATTACCAACTATCCTTCAGAAGAGATTTGCAGGTATGAAGTAACAGCTACTTTTTAGAAAAAGTAAGCTTGAAAAAGTAGCTCGAAATACAGAAGTGACTGCACATTTTGAGTGCGTGTCTCCACAGCTTCAATATCAGAAAGTCCAAAAGACCCTGTGGCAAAAAAGATAATTATTTCTTATCAATGGAAGGCTGGACAGTATTTCAAAAACACAGATGAAGATAAAATGGCGTAGGACCTTTAGAACAGTCACAACTTATCACTATGCAAAAAAAGATGACAACCTGAAATTTCAGGTCTAGGTGCCTAAAGCACATTCCTGGTACATGTGCATTCATATACAGCTAATTCAATCCACAAAAGTAAGAAATAGACTAGCTTCCACTGTATTTTCAAATAATCAGATTCTTTTTTGCCCAGCTTAAAAAACAAAAACAAAATACAACCAAACAACCCAAGCAAACAAACAAAACCCCCATCATGTTCCACAGCAGAACAATCAAAGTCAAAGCATTTTGGTTAAACAATCAAAAAAGTGGGCTGGAGTCATTACGTAATTTTCCTAAATTAAATATAATTTGAAACCAGTGGAAAAATGCTGTTCAGTCTGAAATATCTTTAAATCAATACTTGCTGAGAGCTACAGTTCTGTGGTATCACAAGTGGAAAGGGCAATTCTGCCTTACCCAGGCAAACTTAAATTTTTTATCAATAGCTTAAGATGTAAAAATAAAGGACACTTTTTAAGAACATCAAGTTGGAAATCTGGTTATTAGCCAACCCAAATACCAGCACTGAATGCCAGCTAAGGCTGTGGTGCTGAAATGTCCAGTATTAGGCAAGCATTAAAAAGCTTTTCCAAGTAAGCACATGTTCCAGCATATCCACTAGCCCATCTTTAATAACCATCCATAAAACACGAGGGGGGGATGTTTGTTACGAATATGCAAAAACAGACCAAAAAGATGACCTTTCAAATACATTTTCAAATAACCAAAAAGGCCATGTTTCCTTAATCATCACTTTACAGAGGGATGCATGACCTTCTCTCCCTTCTACTGTTCCATACAGATTCTCATTGTTCCCATCATGTTTCTGTTCATTTGTTCTCAATCCAGGGACTTTGTATTTCAGAAAACACTTTACAAACAAAAGACCAAAGATTCTTAAATAAAATAAGTAACATCAGTAGGAGCTTAGTAAGATCAGTAGTATCAGGCCCTAGTTCTGAATATCCCAGAAAGCAAATGTTTTCCTTGACAACTGAAAAATTGCTCAAGTAACTTGCCTGGCTGTCCTTGCACATCAGGATGTTCCTTTTGAAATTCTTCTTTCTTTTTATCCAATTCTTGTTGAAAGTGTTCAAACTCTTCTTGATACTTCTCTTTATCTTTCTGAGGAATTTCTGCATCTGGTGTTGGCTTTAAAATAGTATCGGGGGAGTTGGGGGGGGCCGGGGGGTGCGGAGAGGGGAAGAGATTTTTTCATGTTCTCCACTACTCC
This sequence comes from Sagittarius serpentarius, assembly GCA_034782735.1. Lineage (NCBI taxonomy): Eukaryota > Metazoa > Chordata > Aves > Accipitriformes > Sagittariidae > Sagittarius > Sagittarius serpentarius. Next base: position 83,799,302 of record JAVKLA010000074.1, read on the forward strand.
TATATAACTTATTCTTCAGCAAGGCTGTTCAGATTTCAGATTTGAAGACATAACACAATTAATGGAGCACATTAATACATTAAGTTGAAGTGAAAAACTAGACATGCCCATGGAGACCCACAGCTTTTTTCTGATGCATGTGTACTTTCTGCGATTAAAAAGAAATCAAGTTTTACAAGGACAGATGCTGTTTAGCAGTACAGAACTGTTCTAGAGGTACGGAAGTTGAAAGCAAGAACAGATTATTTGTCCACTTTCCAAACAAAGTAGACTTTTTACATTTTTTTCTCTGCATGTTTTGATTGAACATCAGGATCTTTGTTTATTCAGCATTCCTTCAAGAATTCTGGTCTTGAAAACGTTACCTAAACATTACAGTATTAGTCTGATTTTTTTTTAAAACAGGTGATAGCATAGCTACATGCCAAAATCCTGAAGCAGGGATGCCAAGTATGACTTCAGAGGAAATGCCATAATCTGATGCTACATATAAAACATATAGTAACATATTTTACGAATTATGCACAAAGATGCTTACTACTTCCTTCCCAGGCTCAGTCAACTGGAAGGTCAGAAAAGACAGGACATCATGATCATCTGTATTCAACAAACAAAACAAAAAACCACTGTTAATTGCTACTGTACACATTACAAATGCTGGTACTTCCCAAGTCAACCTTGCACTTGCAAAGGATCTTCAAGCAACAGAACCCTCTCAAAGTCCTCCCAAGAGTTTATGCAGTGGGGAATGAGAATGCACAACATCTTTGTCAGGGCAATTCAGAAGTCTTTCTGCTCTAGCCAGGAAAAGGCCTAAGCATATCAGTAATTTGGGAATGGGAGAGGATTAATTACATCATCATGGTCAAAAATTGGTATAATGGATCAACACTAGCAGTAAAAAAAAAACCCTCTCTTGAAAGCCCTGCAAGTCCCCACACCATTTGTCACAATTTTTAACATTTGCTACCTGCAAGGCCCCCTGTTGCTGCAGAAATTCCAAAATATCCTTGTGATGGCAACACCATATCTTCCACTTTCGCACAAAATTCATAGTCTTCTTTATCCGGAGTAAAGCCATTGTTAATTAATACCTAAAAGGATAAACACTTAAAATTTTTACCACATAAATCTATTTGTGTTAATTGCTTTGTCAGTTTACAGTAATGGTAACAAATACAACTTACTGGGTAATTCAGCAGCTGATACTAGAAACCAAAAACTTATTTTTTTCCGAAAGGCACTTTTTACAAAGAAAACGCATAAGCTTTCTATTTTAAAAAGGGAAAAAAAGGCCTGGTTCGAAGTTCAGCATGAACAAAATTCAACATTTTCTCTTCGTCACCTATGAGGAAATGCTGCATAGAATTCAGACACATATAAAAATGTGTTCATTTCAGTTTTAAGAAGTAGCAAGACAAATTAGTGCATGGAAAGGAACACATTGGGGAAAGGGATACCATCAGGAGAGGTGAAGGTAAGCCAAGGAATGGCACGGCACCACCTGATGGTGCTAATGGGAGCATTTATACTGTTCCAGGGAGCACTGAGGGTTTAGGAGCACATCTGAAATGCTTGTACACCAACACATGCAGTATAAGAAACAAACAGGACAAACCAGAAGCGTTGCTGCATTCCCAGAGCTACGATGTTATTGGTATTACTGAGACTTGGTGAAATGAGTCCCACAACTGGAGTGCTGGGATGGCAGGCTCTTGGCTGTTCAGGATGGATAGGCAGGGCAGGCGAGATGGAGGTGTTGCACTGTATATAATGGAGAGGTTTGACCGTACAGCCCTTACACTTAAAGAGATGATGTGGTTGAGAGCCTCTGGGTGAGGATTAGGAGGATTGAAAACAAAGCAGATGATGTGGGCACCCACTATTGATCACCCAGCCAGGATGATAGCACTGATGAGTTATTTTATAGGCAATTAGGAGAAATCTCTGGATCAGTAGTCCTTGTCTTTATGGGAGACTTCAACTTCCCAGGCATCAACTGGGTATACCATACTGCTGTGACAAACAAGTCTGGGAAATTCCCAAAGATGAAGATAATGTCTTGTCAGAAGTACTCAGGGAGCCAACTAGGAAAGATGCCCTCCTACTACAGTTGTTTGTGAACCGAGGAGGACTCATGGGAGGTGTGATGGTAGATGGCTGTCTTGGCCACAGTGATCACGAAATGGTAGATTTAAAAATTTTTGGTGTAATGAGGAAAAAGGTCAGTAGAGTTGCTACCCTGGATTTCAAGAGAGCAAACTTTAAGCTACCCAGGGAGCTAGTTAGCAGTGCCCCAAGAAACTGCTTTTGAGGGCTTACAGGTCCATGAGTGTTGACAGGGTTTTTTCGTTTGTTTGTTTAAGAACATTGCACAGAAGCAGGCAATCCCATCGTGTCAAAAGTCAAGCAAGTGGGGCAGACAACCAGCTTGGCTGAACAGGGAATCCTCTTGGAACTCAAGAGGAAAACAATTGTATGATCTCTGGAAGCAAGGTCAGGCTTCGCAGGAAGATTACAGAGCTGTGGTCTGCCTATGCAGGGAGAAGACACCAACGGCCAAAGCTCAACAAGGGTTGAAACCAGCCAGTGTTGTGTCAGACAACAAGAAAGGCTTTTTTAAGTGTGTTAATAGCAAGAGGAGGTCCAAGGAATACATTGGACCAATACTTGTTGAAGATGGTCACCTGACAAATAGGGATGAAGAAAAGATGGAGGCATTCAACTCTTTTTTTGCCTTAGTCTGTACTAATACTAATAGATCTTGGGCTGCCCGGTCCTCTGAGTTGGAGGAACACAGCTGCAGGAGCAGTGACTTTCCATTTGTGGACACCAAAATTGTGAGGGACCAGTTGTATCAGCTGAATGTTCGTAAGTCCATGAGGCCAGATGGGATTCATCCCAGAGTACTGAAGGAGCTAGCAGATGTTACAGGAGGACCCTCTCAATCATCTAGCAAAAGTCTTGGGAGTCTGGGGAGGTCCCTGCTGCCGGGAAACTAGCCAACATTATTCTATTTAACAAGAACGGCACGAGAGAAGACCCAGGAAACTACAGACCTGTTAGCCTAACCTCAGTGCCTGGAAAAATTATGGAGAAGATCATACTGAGCACTATTGAAAGGCATCTAAAGAACAAAGCAATCATTAGGCACAGTCAACATGGGATCACGAAGGGAAAGTCCTGTCTAACTAATTTGATATTAAGGCTGAAAGAGTTGGGGTTGTTCAGCCTGGAGGAGGCTCCAGGGAGACCTTATTGCGGCCTTCCAATACTTGAAGGGGGCCTATAAGAAAGATGGGGAAAAACTTTTCAGCAGGGCCGGTACTGACAGGACTAGAGGAAATGGCTTTAAACTA
>JAVKLA010000074.1:83811277-83835277 GCA_034782735.1 Sagittarius serpentarius
GCCTCGCCCACAGCCCACAGCTCACCGCCCGGGGGGGCGCCAGCACCTCCCGCCGCGCCGGCGGGGCCCGTGGGGCGGAGGGGCGGGCGCGGGGAGGCGTGGCTGGCCGTGGCCCTTCTGAGGGGCGGTGGGAGGGCGCCGCTTCTGGGTGGAGCGGGCCGGGCCTCCGCCGCCGCCACCTCCTACTCTTTCTCCTCCCCCCACCTTCCCCTCCTCCCCCTCCCCCTCCCCTCCCCTCTCCCCCCCCTCCGGCGCGCCGTGGGGACGCGCTGCAGAGGTCCCGGGGGATGGCTCTTCCGTGGGAACGGAGGGGTCCCGGAGAGCCCGAGGCTCGGCGTCTGGGAGGGAGCGGGGCTGCCGGCGGTGCCCAGCAGCCCCGGGTGCGTGTGAGCCGCCGGGCGAGCGGCGCGGCCGAGGCCGTTGCCCGTCCCCTCAGGGCGGCGGCGGTGAGAGCGGCTGTGGGAATGCCCAGCGGGCCGGCGGCATTCTCCTCCGCTGGCAGCTGGGGCTCAGCGGACCCTCCGGCGGTCGTGCGTTCTCTCTTGTCCTGCGGCCTCTTGCACGGCTGCGTGCGATTTACACTCTGCAGAGTGTCTGAAGGGTAAATAGTCTGTTCTTTTCCCTCAATATTACTTCCTTAGCAAAGATCCCACTTACACAGGCTCTATCTGTTCATTTTTAGAATAGTCGGAAATCCTGCAGAAAAAATGATGCTGTTCTCACAAGATACGGGACCAACCTTCCATGGAAGTGAGCAAAGCAAACCTTTGGTGATACTCACGCCCTCGGTTATGCAAGCTGACAGTGGTCAAAGTTGTTTGGTGATCCAGACACTGCTTCAGAGAGGGTCAGATTTATAAAGGTGAGAAATTCGGATCTTTGTCAGTGTGCAGCATCACAGAACAGGGGCAGCTGTCAGCTTTGTTTCACTGGAGTGGCAGTCCAGCTGACTGTGCCCTGCTAAACTGATTGAACCAACAGTTAGAACTTCCTTTTTCATTCTTAAATACCATCTATCGCTCTGTCATACAGCCTCACTCCAGAAGAAAATAATTATCAGGAGTGGAGGGGGTTTCAGTTTCTTTCCACCCTTGTGTTTGTTCTACCTTTTTCGTATCCATTTATTTCTGACATTCCTTCTTTTCCTCTTACCTAATCTGTGAGTATGAGCAATTTAAGAGTCAGTAAGTAGGTTCAGAGCCTGCTAAAGAAGAGGATGATCTTGGAGTCATTCAGGAGAGATTAAGTTCTTGTTTTAAAAATGGCGAACATCTACTTCAGCATGGATGAAAGTAAAACCTTACATATTCACTGGGAAAGGTACGTTCTCTTTCTCAGTTACAGAAAGGATTAAGCAAATATTTTGATTGGATGAGACATGCAAAATATTTCTGAGGTAAATTTTAGAAGAACTTATATAAGTGCCTTGAATATTCTTGATAAGTTAATACTTGTTAATATAGAGAAAAAAGTACTTGAGTTTTGTATAGTCTCTTCCATCCAACTATGTTCTAAAATATCTTTAAATAATTTAAGACTATATTTTGGGTTTCTAGGGTCCATGTGGGAGATGTTAAGGGAAGTAGGAGTCTCTTCTTGGCAGCTAACTAGACAAAGAAAACTCAGCTGTTTTTTTGTTCTTTGAGGATCTAGAAAGTAATTTTTTAGGTAAAATACTAGAACACTGGAGCAATACAGTATGCTGCAATTACTTCAGGAGGATAAAATCGTGTATGCGTCAGAGATCCAAACAAAGCAGCATGGAGCCCTATCCTGTCTACTGCATACATTCGGCAGTAATCTTGGAACTTATCGTGCCAATAGAATAACCACACTGAAAGAGACTAGAAAACCAAGAGTACTAGCCTTGAAACAAATCTCTCTTACCGACTCACCCACACACATAAGCAGGTCTGAAATTCTGCCACTTAAGAGGCACTAGCATAGAAGCAGTACATGAGTTAAGAGAACAGACGCTGTACTGCATAACTTTATGTGACATTAAATTGTCTCAACTTATTAGTAGGTAAAATAGAACATTATGCAGCTACTTTTGCATATATCATACTTTCTATCAACTCTTGTGTCATTTGACTGATTGTGCCCCTTTGCTTTATATAATACTTCATAGTTGTTTCGTAATTGTCACAGAGCATGCTAAACTCCAGAGTACTTGACAGCAGGCCATAGTCAAGGAACAGGATTTCCCAGATCACTATGTGGTTATTTCTTAATTACCATACTGTCAAAAAGGAAAACCCCACGTAGTTTGTATAATCACTCTGTACTGAATGGCTCCTCTACACTGCAGTTAACTGTCTCAGTTCAGCTACTCGTTTCCCTCAGTTGAAGAAGGAAATGAAGTAATCAGACTGTATGTGCATATGTATATGCACACATACAAACTTGCACCATGTATAAATATGTATTTTAAACATACCTTGGCTAATTGGCAGAAACTCTAGAGATATCAAACTTCAAAATATTTGATCTAAAAAGGCAGTGAATGACCAGTTTTCTTCATCTCTTCCCTTTGTGGCCCTTGCACTTACACTGTTAAAACTCTCATCCCTCTTGGTGCCAAGGAAGTTTGACCCATACACGTGAATGTGTGTGTGTAACCATGTAGCTATTCTGTGAATCCCCCCAGCAGTGCAAACTGCATGAAAGGTCTTCAGTAAAGCCCATGCTGGTTGCAGTGCCCACTATCAAGATCACTGTGGTGTCACTGAGATACCTTCTATCTCAGAAAATATGACCATCCTGGCTCCTCGTATAGCTAGGACACAGAAGTGAGTACTAAAAAGGGCAAGGGTCAGCTCATCTTAAGTGGATGCCTAAAAAATGTTGAACAAACTGCCACAGAAGTACCGGTTTCCTCATACCAGTGGTAGAGTAAACAACGTCTGAAGCAGACATCTCTTATCACACGTACCTTCATTTAAGATGAATCTTGCATCAAATGGCTTGGTAGTTGATCGCCCTCCTCTCCTTTTCTCATCATCCTTCAGCAACATCACCTGTTCTCTCTGCAGAGTTTCCTGCTTGTTGCAGTCTAGACCCATGGTAAGGAAAGTACTTGTCAGCATTATCTGTATTTGTTCAAACATAAAAAGAATTTGTTTCATCCATTAGATGAGCCCTCAGTTTGCTTCCAGGCAGCTACAGACACTCCCAACAGCCAGGCTTTAATCACATACCAGCCTTCCAAAACAGAATTTTTAATTTCGAGGTGCAGGTACTTGAAGACTTTGCAAAGAAAACATGCATGTGTTTCAGTTACTGTCTGTCAGTTGTTATGGTAATGCTTGAAAATAATAGACCAGTGGTCCTGTCAAGCTTTTTATGCATGGCTGTGCAAAGGCAGAACAGACTTCTTCAAAATATTTAGTTTTCTGGAAAAAGGAACATCACAGTCTGCTTTTTTTCTATAAGCATTATTCTCATGGCTTTTTCAGACTTTTCTCCTGATTAAAAGTTTCTGTCTATCCAAACCAAGAACAGAAACAAACCTCTATGGGTTACACAATCAAAAAGGCAACACTCAGCACAGTTAAGGCTTTAAATGTTCAGGATGCGGAGTATCGGCAGCAACCAAAGTTTCACTACTTACCCCATACACACTGCCATTTCCATTCCTAGCCCTGTTGCACCTAGAAGAAGAAAGAAGAAAGTGGACCTGTTTCCTGGGCCTCGGTTGCAACAGTGGGTCTGTTTCTAGAGGGACCTGGACAGGCTGGAGAAATGGGCCAGCAGGAGCCTCGTGAAGTTCAACAACCTGCACCTGGTGAGGAATACTCACATCTAGCAGGAGAGTCTCGGATACAACCAGATGGAAAGCAGCTCGGCGGAGGAGGACCTTGTTGTCCTGGTGGGCAACACGTTGGATGTGAAAGAGCAATTGCATCCTCATGGCAAAGGTGTCCAACAGCATTCTGGGCAGTATTAGGAAGAGCGTCATTAGTAGGTCGAGGGAGGTGGTCTTTTCTCTCGACCATGTAAATAACAATTTACATTCTCTCTTCCTAGATTAAACAGGATAGTGTTCCTGCAATCTGTGGCTTGCACATCCTTCCTTATCCTTTAGTTAGATCACTAGCAGACTCCTTAAAACTCACAGGAAAAGAGTTCTTACGATTAACAACTTGCAAAATGTAGTTCTTAACATTAATTACAGGATTAACCTACTTACTTTTGGATGGAAAGCTCCCAACAACTTTCCAACATATACCTAGCAGCAACATAAAAAATTACCATGGAACAGAGCACGCTTCCACATTTTTGCCATTGACTTGAAGCCAGCAGTGAACCATAGTTGCATGTTTTACAAAACAGAAATATGCCATCATAGAGTCATCGTAGAATCATTTAGGTTGGAAAAGACCCTCAAGATCATTGAGTCCAACTGCTAACCTAGCAGTGCCAAGTTCACCACTAAACCATGTTCCTAAGCACCACATCTATACATCTTTTAAATTCCTCCAGGGATGGTGACTCATCCGCTTCCCTTGGCAGCCTGTTTCCAATGCATGACAACCCTTTTGGTGAAGAAATTTTTCCTAATATCCCATCTAAACCTCCCCTGGCGCTACTTGAGGCCGTTTCCTCTTGTCCTGTCGCTTGTTACTTGGGAAAAGAGACTGATGCCCACCTCACTACAACCTCCTTTCAGGTAGTGGTAGAGGGCAATGAGGTCACCCCTCAGCCTCCTTTTCTCCAGACTAAACAACCCCAGTTCCCTCAGCCGCTCCTCATGAGACTTGTTCTCTAGACCCTTCACCAGCTTCGTTGCTCTTCTTTGGACGTGCTCCAGCACATCATAGAATCATAGAATCATAGAACAGCTTGGGTTGGAAGGGACCATCAAAGGCCATCTGGCCCAACCCCCCTGCGGTGAGCAGGGACACCTTCAACTCGATCAGGTTGCTCAGCGCCCCATCCAGCCTGGCCTGGAATGTTTCCAGGGATAGGGCTTCTACCACCTCTCTGGGCAACCTGGGCCAGTGTTTCACCACCCTCATTGCAAAAAATTTCTTCCTGATATCTAGTCTAAATCTACCCTCTTTCAGTTTAATGCCATTTCCCCATGTCCTATCGCTACAGGCCCTGCTAAAAAGCTGTTCCCCATCTTTCTTATGGGTCCCCTCTAAGTACTGGAGGGCCGCAATAAGGTCTCCCTGGAGCCTCTTCTTCTCCAGGCTGAACAACCCCAACTCTTTCAGTCTGTCTTCATAGGAGAGGTGTTCCAGCCCTCTGATCATCTTCATAGCCCTCCTTTGGACCCGCTCCAGCAGGTCCATGTCTTTCTTGAACTGAGGACTCCAGAGCTGGACACATCAAAGTCCTTGTAGTGAGGGGCCCAAAACTGAACCCAGTATTCGAGGTGTGGCCTCACCAGCGCCGACTACAGGGGGGCAATCATGCCCCTAGTCCTGCTGGCCACACCATTTCTGATACAAGCCAGGATGCTGTGGGCACACTGCTGGCTCATATTCAGCCGGCTGTTGACCAACATCCCCAGGTCCTTTTCTGCCAGGCAGCCACTCTTCCCCAAGCCTGTAGCGCTGCACGAGGTTGTTGTGACCCAAGTGCAGGACCCGGCACTGAGCCTTGCTGGATCTCGTACAACTGACCTCAGCCCACCGATCCAGCCTGTCCAGGGCTCTACCCTCAAGCAGATTAACACTCCCGCCCAGCTTGGTGTCATCTGCAACCTTAATGAAGGTGCGCTCGATCCCCTCATCCAGATCATTGACAAAGATATTAAAGAGAACCAGTTCCAATACTGACCCCTGGGGAACACCACTTGTGACCAGCCATCAACTGGATTTGACTCCATTCACCGCAACTCTTTGGGCTTGGCCATCCAGCCATTTTTTTACCCAGCAAAGAGGTCACCCATCCAAGCCATGAGCAGCCAGTTTCTGCAGAAGAATACTGTGGGAAATGGTGTCAAAGGCTTTACTAAAGTCAAGGTAAATGACACTCAGAGCCTTTCCCTCATCCATTAAGTGGGTCATTTTGTCACAGAAGGAGATTAGGTTAGTCAAGCAGGACCTTTACAGGCAGGATCATCACAGCTATGTGATCTGTTTCAGCCTTGAAACAAAGAAAATGCCTCAAACTTCTGGACAGGCTTGCTTTGGTGCTTGAAGGTGTCATAACAGCTGTAGCGGAGCTGACCAAAAGGAAGGTGTGCTCAAGCTGTAGATAAATTTTGTAGTGGAAACTGCTGACAAAGACACATTCAAAATTACGTGCTGGGCTAAGAACTGGAGCAGCTGAAGTGCCAGGCCACAGCCCTTGCCATTCCCTGCTGGAGCAGCAGTGATCACAAAAGACCTGAGAAACTCTGTGAAGTGGCTGTGTGTTGAAACACCACAGCAAGATTCCCCAGAGCTTATCTGTCATACCCTACAGTCTAGGACACGACATTCGTAGAGAGGCTATTGGTCACTATAAAACCCCTAAAACTCTTCCTGTACGTGAGTTACACAGCGCACTGGGGTAACTGAAGGGTCTTGCTGACTGCCTACCTAGATCCCTCAAGCACTCTGTGTTTTTTTTGTTACTCTTTCTTTTCTGAACTGTTCTGTTCAGTTTTGCCACAGGAAACTGAGAAGTTTTTCCATTGCAACCCAGAGTTGAAACTATTCCTATATAGCTTATTATTTTTCTATTGTTAGGATCCTGACATGGAATATGCCATAGACTATAAGGCATTATTGTACAACTATTTTTTTTTCCTTGTTCCAAGATAGAGATCAAAAGGATATAAAACAAAGAAATAAACCAGGGACAAAGACTGAATAGCTCAAGAGCAGCTGGAGACAAATCTCAAGTGTGTGGGATCTTCAGAATTTGTTTTCAAACTGACTATCTTCATTTCATGTAACAATGTCAATCTAATGGTACAACGAAGTCAGTTTTTTTAGAAGAGGTGTCTCATTCAGATACCTTCGTTCTGCTGTTGGGTTTACTATGAGAGAAACCAGTCACAGCTTGCTGCAACCTAGTAGCTTAGCGTTCTTTTAGATGGTTGAATATTCTCTCTTTCTACTCCTCCTCTCCTCTTACCTACACAAAGGAAGAGTAGAAAACACATCACTAGACTGAGAAAGATAATTATCTCTTTCCTTTGTCCCCAGGGGAATCTGTGTCAGGCCTCTCTCTGGCCACCAGACACCATGATCTCCATTTCTGTCTTTTCAGCAACTTTCTGATTTTTTTTGGTCTGATTTCTTGTGGTAGTCATGAGGTTCCTGCAACGAATATGAAGATCAGGCCCACGTTTCTGAACTGACCCTTCTCCAAAGTGTACCCTTTGGAAGAAGGAAGCTCATTTCCTTCTTCCTAGTGTTACAGGGAGCTGGAAGGGAGGGGGCACGTGACTGAACATCAGTAATCCTGTTTTCCATCCCTGTAATTCCCCATACCATGAACGTAGAGACTGATTTAAGGGAAGGGTGAATATCTGGGGTTAATGCCTTAAAATGCTTTTTACATTCTTACAAAAATCAAAACTGTTGGAAAAAATATTCAAAATGCTTGGAAAGCCCCCTCCCACTTCCAAATATCATAGGGCTCACCAGTCCTGATAATAAGGTGGTTTTTTTCAGTGAAGATGAAATGTATGAAATCTAATACTCTAAGGGAGGGAGAAAGGATGTGTGCATATTTGTGTGTGCGTGCTCACACGAAAACCTTGGTGGCTTTCAAGAATCTGGATAGCATCCAGAGATTTCATCATGGTTACTAGGCTGTATTAGCAGTTGTGCATGGAGGACTTTTAAAACCTCGTTTGAAAATGGAACTCACTCCTTTAAAAGTCCTCTTTCCAGGCATGGAAAGCTGCCCTACAGTCCACTGTGACACACAGGAAAACATCGAGAGACTCCCGAACTACAGAAATTAGCAGTTGAAACAGTGAACTGTCCCTTCCATTTATTTTGACTACATGAGCTCGCTAAAGGAAACAAAAAATGTTTCCTGATTTTGAGAACTTTCTTGAATTCTGTCCTGAAAATTACATTTTAATTCAAATACAATAACAGGGAAATGATGGTTCAGCAAAGAGAGAACAGAAGATGGATTACTGGCCTGAAACCTACTTACATTAGCAGGGACTGACAGCTTTCTGTATTCAAGAGAATATTTGCACCATCAGTCCAGTTACCAATGGATAGATGCTCCCTCAGAAAAGCATAATCATATTTGCTGGAAATTTCAGCAGAGAACATCTGAATATGTTCTTGCTTAGCACTTGCTAATCTCTCACACATCTAGAATGTATCTTCATAAGATACTTTCTTGAGCAGGGATCCATTGGCAGGCTGATAAATTCGGTATCATCATAATGAATTAAATAACTGTCTCGGATCCTGCCAAGCAATAGATGGTATTGTTTCTCTGTCATTCTTCTTAGAAAAATGCCATCATATTTTCCTGAGGCCTGAGCAGGGAAGTCAAAGACCCTGTGGATATACAGTACCTATGAATCTATCCTTCAGCCTTTAATGTTGTGAGCATTTGGGCATGCTAGAGACCACATTGGAAGGGGGCAGGAGAAAGAAAAGGGAGAAAAGAAATGAGGCCACAGTGAAGTCCTTCTAAAAAGTGTTTGGGGAACCATTGCCTATCATGCTAATAAAATGCTGAGGTATCTTGAACTTAGGAATTATGAGCAGAAATGCAGGTGACTATATCAGTAACTAAAGTGTAAAATAGAAACATGTCTTCCACCAAGAGAAATCTGCAGTACAACTGGTAGACTGCACTTACCTGTCTAGTCTCTCCCCATCTTAATGATTAGTCCGTGAGTTTTATGTATATCCACAAAAGCAGGCATTTGTACACAAACCGAAATTATTTTACGTTTCACAATAGATAGGGGCATGCTGAAACAGACTGTGGTTTTTGCATTGGCTGTGCTTAAATTTATGTCTCGTGCATGAAAGGCTGTGTGGAAAGAAACTGTGACTAGCTAGGAGAAACCCATAATTGCTAAACCAGACATCAGACTCCTGGTGAAAATGCTACATCAGTAATAATATAGATGTTGACATCTCCATAACACAGAACCCAGGGATTCCTATCACTAACAATAATGTTCAGAAGCATGAACTTTTGGAAGGCCTAAAGAAGGCGGCTGCTTGTTCCAGGACTGGTGTTTTTGCCAACCTCAGGCTGCCTTTCTCCTCCTTTTCTGTGACATCTATATGGGAAAATGGATCTGCAAGGCCCCAAGTGTGCTGCTGCTCAGTAGAGAGGCAGTGTGTACGTCAGATGGAAAAGAACCATTAAATCATGTTGGTCCAGTGAGCTTTGTGAAACTGAGGCACTCTGCTAGCTTACTGACACAGAGTGCTGTTCCCTGGAGACCTGCACAAGAAGGGGCATTTCTGCAAGGCAATTGTGGTAAACAGCTGACCCGGCACATTCACCCAAATACACAGCATGAAGAGGAACCACAAAGATAGGCACAGATAGACAGCACAGACTGCATTTGTCTGAAGGGCGCATTTCTGTTATCATCAGATGATGATTAGGATCCTTCTCCACTGGGGTCTTGCCTGCAGGACCGATACGGTTTCCTCATCGGTCCCGCAGGACAGGTTGCAAGCTTAACACAGACTGCCTTAAAAGCAGCAAAGTAGACAGTACTGCATCTTCAGAGCAGACTGAGATCCAGAGCATTTCCCAGAGCACATTGAGAGGTGAGAAATAAAGTACTGACACATCCATAGACTATTTATTTCCAGAAATATGACAGTACCCCACATGTAAGGTATTAAAGAGAGCAATTATGGATTTAGCTAACAGTATAAAACCAATGCAAAATTTACCTCGTGTCCTATGTCAGTGAAAGATGGAGGACATGTGAGCAACTTGAATGTCTCGGTGTTGGTCTGTCAAGATAGATGTATGCCCTGTCAACCGTGTACGTAACACCAGAGTGCCTCCCCTGGGAAAGTCACCCTCGGAGCACCTCTGCAAACAAGATTGTGTGGTTAAGTCCAGCTTGGACTGAGGCAGAGGCATTGAGGGCTGGGCCAGCCACAGACAGTGAGGAGAGGCAAATTGCAGTAGTCCCATTTTTGGATCCACCGAGGAGATGCTTCAGCCTGGCCTATGTTCTCCAGCTGGGACACAAAGGTCTTTGGGTTTGTTTTTTTCTGAGACCATGCAATAGCATTTTAGCCTTAGCACAGCTTTATAAAGCCGCTCATGTAAGCAAAAGACTCGGTCTCCTTTAAGTAATGTGCCACTGGAAACAATGGAGAGGAAAACCACTGAGCATCCTAGAGACCATCACCTTTTCTTACAATTTCCATTTATCGAATCGGTGAAGGAACAGTGTATTTTCAGAAATTGTAAGCAATATTTTGACAAACCAACCCCATTTCATCTCTACTCTTTTCTCTAGATGTCTGGAAGTAATCAAGTAATTTTTCTTTTTGACTGAAGAGTTTCTTAAAATGTACCACAATTTTAAAGAGAAAATTAATATTTTGACCCATTATAATTTTCTTCATTTCCCTGTCATAGCCCTGAGGATTCTCCCTCGTTCCTCCTCCTAGTCCAGAAATCCGTATATGAAGTGTATTACTTAATTTCAATTACAATGTTAATTACAGAAGACAAGTGGTTACTGAATCTTGCACCATAATTAATCAACCTGATATTTACTTACTACAGTGTTCATACTGGATTAAGCTGTAGCTGGACAAGCAGGGCAAGGAAAGTGAGTGACAGGAGCATTATCATGGCACACTGCCTCCCATTGGGAAAGTTCATCTTCCTTCTGAAAGAGACGCCTTCAGGGATCATGTAATTTGAATTCCCTGTGAATTTAGTGTCATCTTAGCTTGACCAGCTCTGGAAGAACATATTAACCTCCTCTTGTGATTTTCAGAAAACCATTCTAATTTAGCAAGTAATTAAGGGTCACATGTAGGATAAAGAGCTAGATAAGCTTGGATTACGCACAGGAAGCTTTGTTTCCAAGGCAACGCTAGCAGAGGGGGTGTTAATGCTGAGGTCAGTCAGTTAATGAACTGGGAATGGTTACTGGCTGCAAAATGTATTAGAACTGGGGAAATAAAACTAACAATTGCATTACCATTTAATGATTTGATGATAGAAAACAAATGCCTACAAAGCTAGTTATCACTGAAAATACTGGAGACAAAGGTTACAGGCAGTGGGACCATTCTGTTATGGGAGGTCATGAGAAGTCTAAAACAATGACGCTTGACAAACCTTTTTTTTTTAAGCTAAAATTACTTTAGTCATCATTCATGGATTACACAGCTTCTCAGTGTGAAGCTGTCAATGTTTGCGTAAGCTGCCGATGCTAACACATGCAGTCTGTGCTGGACATTCATTTCTTCCTGAGGTTAGTCCTGACGGAGGTTACTACCTGTGTAACACTGTCAGAATGAAATCAGCCTGATGGATTTAGCACACTGAAAAACAAGACACTAGGCTTCCAAGAGCTCAGGATGTAACACGCCCTTTCTTAGGGCTGAAGGCTCTGGGAACTAATCTCATGGAAGATTTGACAGGGCAAACACACAAACATCATGGACATGGCTAAAATGTCCAAGCAGCTCATACGTAAGCTGATTTATTAAAACATGTTAATATTTTTAAAAGGAACTCTTACATGTTTTTTTTTTCCCTGCAAATCTCATAACCTTAATTTTGAGGCTTTACAAACAATGTGTAGGCTGAGTCTCCATCCACTCTTCCTGATAATCAGCAGGCTTTGACAAATAAAGGTTGTGCTCCCGTAATTCCGTGACGGCATATTGCTGGCACCAGGACGAACTTCTTTGCTTTTCTTCCTACGATGTTTAAAAAGTCTCAGATGCACACCTCCAAACTGGGCGTCTACACTAACAAGTTTCAGAGCTAATCAAAGGAGGTACAGCTCTGATTGACTTATCCAGAAGTCATACCTGATTTTTCAGGGACTTGAATTTCTCTCTAAGATGTCTGACTAACTGTAAGCCTGTGCAGCTTGCAGAGCTGGATGTAAATTTTCAATTTGTTTTCAATACTTATGACTAATCTGTCTCTGAAGATAGCTAAGCCAAGGGAGCAATGACCCTACGTACAAACACGGCAATAGACTTAGGGGAAGCAAAATGTTTTCAACTGGAGGTAATCAAAGCATTTCAAAACAGGATTTCTGAGGAAAAAAAACATTATATTGTCAAAACTGAGGTTTTTTAAGGCAATTTATTTCAGCTGTAGTTTGGATGCTGGGAAGAATATTCTGACTTATTTCACTAGATGGCAAAACATCTTTTGTCTTAGCACTGTAACATTTCAAAATAGGATATTTTGACTTTTATGTGTTTCATTTTGATAAATATTATCTATATGTGTAGGATTTTAAGGTAATTTATTAACTAAAGGAGCATTATAGAAATTCAGTATTTTTAACCTTATGAAAACAAAGCAATGTTTTTCTTTTTAATTCCAGAGAAATTTTCAAATTTCTGTCTAATTTAAAATTAATCCTTCTAATTTCAGAAATTCCTTTTCTCACCAGCTTTTATTCCTATAAAAATATAGAACATTTCCAGTGGAAGAGGCTTTATAACAAGCAAATAAGTTAGCATTTTCTGTTAATATGCAGGCATTGCATAATGTAAGGAACATTTGGGAATCAGATTATTGTGCTATAGTGCAGCATAACAGAAATGTTATAGAGGTCAAAGAGTAGGAATAACTCTCTTTCTCATGTTCTCATAAATGCTTTATCAGTTCACTTGTACCATAGCTATCCCTTGTGATCTGTGAGAGAAAGAATCACACAGGCATTTTTCAAAGCTTGCTTTAAAACAAAAAAGCATTCTCTACTTTTTGCTACAATCAGATGATATTAATGTCATACAATATACTGTAACAGTTGGGTCATTCTTGCATCTGGAATACAAGTACCTCTAACTTTTTGGGTTTTGGAAATGTGTATCCATTGTGGATATACAGATTAGGACAATTTTTGATGCTGCCTTATCTCTGTTTTTTTTTTATGTGCATCCTCGGCATAAAAGCAGGCTGTTTTGTGTTAGACCACCTTTGCTTGCACTGGGAGAATTTAGACACTCTGGTCTCTCAAACATGCACTGTAGAACTTTCAATAAAAATAAGACTATGCTGAAGGTGAGCTGACAGCCTGTGACGCCAGCTGTTTGGAACAGTTTGAGGCAGCAGCTGGCCCAAATGTCTGTAGCATCTTTCAGAACGAGGAGAGATCTGGAAAACACAACCTGTCAGGAAAGGCAGGCTTCTTACATAGGCAGAGATTAGATGAAGGAAAGCACAGCAGAACCATTCAAACCTAAAACTTACTGTTACCCCCCTCAAAAAAAACCACCACCACCAAAAAAAAAACGGAAGGGAATTTGCCTTCTGTGTCCACAGGTAGCTGGAAAAAAGTGTAATGGCCTTAAATAAGTAATGAGTTTAAACAGTGTCAGGAACAATTTATGCAAAATATTAGTGGATATTTTGCATTTGTTCCAACTGCTGAGTATCTGGAGAGAGCGCTGACAAGGCCATAGCATCTCTGCACAAGCTTTTTTAGGAGCAGCTTCTGTGCTGCTGTGTCTGCCTGGTGCTGGACAGGACAGATCATCTCTCAGAATTTCTTCTTTTCTTCTTTTCTTCCCAGTTGCTTCCCATGATAGCCATTGCTCTGCTTTATTCTTCATATTTCACGCTTCCAGGCTAAAGAAGTCACAATAGTATTTAATTCCTCAAGTGTTTTTACCACTACAGTTAAAGGACTTGAGCAGTGTTGGAAGTAATAATTTGTCTGCATGTGAAAATGCTGTACAGATAGGGACAAAGAACATCATTTTTCTGGTTATTTTGATTGCAATGAATCAAAAGTAACTGTAAAAGTCTTCAGTAAATCAACAAGAAGTTCATCCAGAGCTTGGAAAACCCAGCAATCATGCTAGGTCTATGGTTCCCCCCATCTAGATTAACACCAAAGTTTCTAGAATAAAGTATCCTGATTCAAACAGCACGAGGCTGTTTTGTTGCAGAAAATATTCTGTGGCATACCCCTTGGCTGCGAATTGTCTCCCGCACATTGTAGTGGTGTGCGTGAAACTATTGCAGATGACTGCTGAGAAAGCCCAAGTAAAGCTTTCAGCTGTGCCAAAAATGGCTTGGAGGTTCTCTGGTATGAATTTATCTTGGTATGGAACAAATGAAAATAACCTGCCTGACTTAACAGAGCTTGGGCTGGATAGTAATTTTGGTACCTATCTTCTCTAAGTCATATCAGTGTATTTAGGCAGTCTCAGAATCCCAGCACCACTGGAAAATTTAGGTAGTCCTGCAAGGAGCAGGGAGTTGGACTCGATCCTTATGGGTCCCTTCCAACTTTAGATATTCTGTGATTCTATAATTCATCCTCTGTCTCATACTTACCTCCTTTTATGTTTTATTCAGCTCTAGGGCTGCAGAGTGACAACATTCGGCCAGCTCTTTCCTGGTTTTATCGAGCATGTTAAAAATTGAACATTCTCACTTCCCTTTTTAGTGAGACACTCCCTCCTAACACACTCTTCTGTGGCTCTGAATGGCTATTTTGGGGTTGAATTTTATCAAAACGAACAATTGACCCATTCATGTTTATGTCAAGCAGGGATGAGCTGAACAGATTTAAAAACATCTGAACTTCTTTGAAGGTTAGAAGTTGTCAAATTTAGAATCTTTTCAATCAAATGACCTGGAAGTGAACCATGAAAAACATGGAAGCATCCTTGGCTTTGAACTTTGGCTTCTTGAGTGCAGCCTCTGGGGGAACTGTTCATGTGATCCTCAGCACAGCGCAGCTTGAACCACCCAATTTTCTTGCTGCTACCTCTCTTCTGTCTATGTGACAAATCCCTTCACTTGTCCAATGTCTACCCCAGACTTTGAGCCTCGCCTCTGCTACACTTCTGTTCCCTCATTTGTTTTATCTCACCTCCCTTCTTTTTCTTGTTTGCTTTCTCTGGTATATTTATCTGCCTCCTGACAATAGGCCGTCTCTCAACAGCTGGACATGTTTTCAGATACTTCACTGTTTCTCTAAAGCAATACAACTGCCAGTCTCAATGGGGAGGGCAATATAAGGAATGATCCCTAAGGCATCAGCTGATGGACGGAGAACCATCCAGATTGTTTTCAATGCAAACATGCACACTGCACACTTTCCCCCTTTAATTTCTGTATGCAAGCAGGAAGGAGTTCTCAGTGATTTTGGTACCCAAAGGAATAACTAGTCAGCTAAAAGCCCCGTTTAGTTTTATTGAGAATAGTACTCTGAAATAGAAGGAAGAAATGTGCAGAATTCAGGGGGAAAAAGATACACACAGAGACACACCATCCTGGTCAACTGACTGGCCAGGTCCAAGGACCTCGATGTCAAGGCTCCCAACACCAGAAAACACACAGCACAGCCAGCGGGGCTGCCCCGGCCTCCCCCGTTACTGCACCGGGTCGCCACGAGTCCCCAGGGGGGGACCAGAGCCCATCCCCAGCTGT
Source organism: Sagittarius serpentarius (assembly GCA_034782735.1). Taxonomy (NCBI): domain Eukaryota; kingdom Metazoa; phylum Chordata; class Aves; order Accipitriformes; family Sagittariidae; genus Sagittarius; species Sagittarius serpentarius. The sequence goes on from JAVKLA010000074.1 coordinate 83,826,836, forward strand.
CCTTGGCCAGCCGCACTTGTACACCCTACTCCTGATCAGCTGAGCCTGCTTCGACTGAGGCTGTATTTTTCCTGATTGCCTTCAAAGCCCATCTCTTCCATTTGCAGCTGATTCCCACTGACCTTGGCTGTGTCTCGCTCATCTTTCTTCAGTCACACTGGAAGCTACAAAGCCTGTTTCAGCCGACATGGCAGCTATTTCCGTGTGGGTCCACACAGTTCGTATTTTTAGCATCCAGTATCACCTAAAGGATGGAGAGATTTCTTAGTTCTTTGGGCGTTAAAAAAAAGAGGTCATGTGCATTTCCCAACACGGCACCTTTATTCTCTGTTAGCTAGAATGATCTTAGTGATGGTAACTGATCTTGCATCACAGGAGCCACTTCTCGCCTTTCTCTACGATACTGCTTGCTTTTTCTAGGGTACCAAGCTTGTGACTAGTGGTGCATGCAGTATCCCAGAGAATCAGACCCCTGAGCTCTCAAATGTATTCCTCATTACTAGTATGCCCATTAGTTTCCAGTCATCACAAACCAAAGGAGTAGGCTGTAACAGCAGTGCCCTGCCCGATGCTATACTTTAACTCTGGAAAAGGTAGTAGCACGTATGTGAGCACTTCATCAGCTTGTGAGATACAGCCCCAGTGGGCATAGCCGACAAGTACAAACAGAAGATGGAGCATGAAAAATCAGGTGTCTTTTGCTTTGTGCACTTTACTGGCAGCATGCTGTTTCTTTTGCTCTCATCAGTTTCAGGCAACCCAATTCATATGCCTTCCTTTAAAGCCAGTGAATCTGCTATTACTGTTACCGTCAGCCCTGTAGCTTTTCCAGTTGCTCGCTGTACCTGTGGTGTCTCAGGCCGCAGCATGCTGCACACAGCTTGTGGGCCTAACTCACCAGCAGCCTCCGTCCTGGGCAACCTACGCAGAGGAGGGGTTTGAAAGGATGGGAGTAAACACCTGCCCACCCTTCCCTAGGAAGGATTCTTGCCAACCTTTCTGTATTTTCAGAGCCTTCTGTGATACTTTTAAGGTATTTCCTTTGGAAATAGCAATTTTTCACTTTCAAAGATTGCCTGGTGTATGCGAGAACCCTGTGCTGTCACCCCTTGTGCCTTTTCTCTTCACATGAAGTTTGTAAACAGGCTTTGCTTCCTTCTGAGAGGACTTACCTATTAAATATTAGCCCAAGTGAAATTTGTGCTGAACTAACATTTCCAGAGTGATCGATATCAAGGAAGAGCCATTTTCAGACTCTGTGGGACAAAGCAGCAGGAAGGAGGACAGGGAAAGGCAGGGAGGTTTCGCTTACCTGCCTCCCCTCTGCTGCTTGCCTTCTCTGGGGACATTATTGATGGCAGCAGTGGTGAGCAAGTGGCTTTGATGCTTCTCGCTTTCCACACGAGGTGCTGTGCCACTGTACTGAGCATACACTGCCATCTGCTACCTCTCATGCAGGGGTAGCTGCCAAATTCCCTCCAAGGTCAAAGATGAGATTTATTGTCCATTGATGGTAGGAGCCACTGGCTCAGGTTCACAGATGAGATGACCTGAAAATGCATTCAGGAACGATTCCCAGCAGGAATCAAAAGATTCTTCTGCTCTAGCAGGTGCAACACTAATTACAAATGTGATTTTGCCTTTGCCACATGACACCTACTCCATGCACTTTGCAACCACTAAACTACTCGCCACTTCTGCAGGAACAGATAAGATTTCCAGATCCAAACCTACCTACAAGAGGAGGTGGTTTAAGGCACCTTTAGTCTCCTCATTAGCAGCAGCAGATGAGATATGCCATCCCATGGGCTCAGGTAAGTGGTTCCTACCTTTCTCGCTCCTCAGGTGTAGTAGGGCTGCGTTCATCCTCTGCGTGTGCCCTCAAGCTGCAGCTGATGAAGCAGCAGCCAGAGCAATGAAGCCACCACTCAGCAGGACTGGGAACACTAGGAGCGCGGGAAGGACCCCAGCCCTCTTGCCTCTTTGTTCCTTAAGATCACCTTCACCTTCAGAAAATGAAGGTCATTCCTATTTAAATTGGTGCACAATTGGCCATGCTCATTAGGAAGGGAGGGGGCTTGGGAAGCATCTTTCCCAACAGCAGCGAGGCAATAAGTAAACTGGAGGAGGAAGCGGAAAGAGGGTAGAACATGTTTAAGGATTACATCTTGGCATGCACAGCATGCAATTTCACAACTCATGTCACACTGGCTTGTGGTAAACCAGAAGCTATTAATCCCATGGGAAACAAAGGAAAGCTGAGGGACTACCTCCTGCAAGCATTCTGTGAGAACACAGCAGGCAGCAGTGACAAGAGCGCAGATCTCTGTGGGCACAGTCATACCTGCCTTGGAAAACACACGAAGATTTTTCAAGTGCATGAATCGCAAAAAAAAAAAAAAAAGGGTATTTGTTCAATTAGCCTTAAGGGATCCAAGCTTTTTTTCAGCTCTGGATCTTTTGGGACTTCTTAAAGCAAGGAGCTCTGCTTTGTTGTCTATTTTATAGATGGATGGCTCTAGGAACACATGTTTAGAGGAATTAATTGTAACTTTGTTCACTAGGAAGTTTCTTTCTACCAGGCAGCAAGAAATCCCTCGCTTTCATGACAACTGAAAGAAAAGCAAGTGACCATGCATTAGAGTGAAAAGAATCCAGTTTAGAATGTGAATAGGGGTACAAATTGCCAAGCATAAACACATACCCAAGTAACTGGCTGTTTGCAAACTAATTGGTTTTTCTAACTGCGGTTCTACACAGGCAAAAAAAAACCCCAACAAACCAGAAGTGAGGAAAGGGGGAGCCCTGACTGTTTATTTATCTTCAGCATAAATAGATCATCTGAGTTGTCGTAACAAAAGGTGCATTGTTTTCTTGAGCTGACGGTAGGTTTTATAGTTTCAACTCCACTTTCCTCTTTTTGTCCAGTATGAAACTGCTCAGCAGAGGAGTTTTGAAAGATTTAGAGAATTGCCTGGCGGTACCGAGCCCGTGACAGAGAGGACAAACTCGTCATCGTTGGGCAACCTCTCCCTGGAGCCCCAAAGGTATCACCTACTTGCAGCCTTGCAGCTACTGAAAAAGCATTCTATGCCCACATGTCTGTGTACACTATATAGAAAAAAATTCAGAAATGGCAGGAGACTGTGTTTAGTATAGGCATTTGCAGCGTCATTTTCAAAAAGCTTCCAGAATTGTTTTTGTGTATTGCCAGGCAACATCAGCAATAGATGGGTACTTTTTGTACTCTCCTTAAGGACTCGGAATACTTTAAGTAGCAGGGAACTTAAGAATTGGTCTAGAAATGCAGGAGGCAGTATCAGCCCACCTACAGAATACGTGTAAAATGCAGAGTACCTAATGTTACTCCAAACATTTTTTAGGAAATGCATATGGGTGTGGCAAAACTAGGACCTCTGGATCCCGTTGTAGTAGCAACAGGTTTAACACTGTATACTCTAATCACAATACTTTGCATAAAGCTGGGAAAAAAAAAAAGAAGGTAAAACCACGTAAAGCCTTTAAAAAAAAAATCTGTCCCTTTCTTCATGGGGTTCAAAATATTCAGGGTATTTCTGTATCTGAGTTCTTACTGAAAATGTTGACAAATTTATTAATTACGTACCCAAATTAAGTAATTATATTAAGAATATTTTTAAAACACAACATTACCGAAAGACTAAGCATTTCAACATTTTTAAAGGTAACGTTTTACAGATTTTTTTTAAAATACAAGCCCATTTGTTGAAAATAAGGTCATTCAGAAGTGTCCCCCAATACCTGTTACTGCTTTCACGCAAATCATAGCTGTACGTTATAGTGAAGAAGGTGACAGGAATTCAGTGACAAAAGGCCTCGTTACTGGTTTCAGTGCTAGTTGCAGACAGGGACAGAGGGCCAGTGGAGGGCTCTGTGCCACCCTCTCCTGCGGGCTGCCGGGCCGAGGGCCACGATCCAGCCAGCTGTCAGAGTGAGGTGCGCTGCTCCAGCCGTGGTGGTGGTGCTTAAACCAGCTCGCTTCCAAGGCCCATTTCCGTGTGGTGTGACAAGCTGCAAAGGCAGAGCGAAGCCTGCCCGGCCATGCTGGGAGGGCGGGGTAGACATCTGCCGCCGCAGGCACACGCGCCCCAAAGCGAGAGCGTTTCTCCTGCTAAGGGGGTGGCGTTGACTGCAGGTAATAGCTGTTAAATATGACAGGGTGTTTGGGCTGTTTCTAACCTGCTTGTAGCTCAGTTTCAAAGCAAAGATACAAAATTACTTTGAACTAGAAACTTTCCCAGCCTAGTTTAATCTGCGAGGCTGTGGTTTCGCGGGGTGCAGCCTGCAGGGGCAGAGCTGGCACACATTGCTGCCACCTCAGTGTCATCTGTCCTGTGGCTGCCATGCCACATCCACCGCAGCTTGTCAGGGCTGCCCGCATGTGGTGGGTGGCTTAGCGAGGCCCAGCTGTCACACCCAGAAATGCTGGCAATTTCCATGGGCTGCAAAGGGGGCCATGGCAAGCAGCTCGCCTGTGAGCTGCAAAGTGGGGTGAGATTAATTCAACCCACTAGCCTGCATTTTTCTGATGTAAACTAGATGTAAACCTCACCTCAGCAACCTCTGTAAGAGGGTAAAGACCACCTCCAGGGCAGTCCTCGCCGGACGGCCCTTTGCAGCCACAGGGGCCTGCACCTGTGGCCACGCAAGCTCTGCACCCCACGCTGGGCACCCTCCACCAGTCTCCATGCCTGCCGCTGCCCAGGCGGTGACCAAGTGATCCCCGGCGGGCAGCGTCCCAGTGATGGAGGGTTGGGTTGGGTCGGGTTGGGTTGGCAGTGCGGTGCGCAAGCACCGTTACCCTGCTCAGCTGGGGCGCTGAGGCAGCCAGGGGCAGGGGTGCTGTGGTGCACGGTGGGGCATCACATGGAGCGGTGTGGCATGACATGGGGCTTGTAAGTAATTAATCCCGCCAGGTACCGGTGTGCTCTGGCACACTTCTGAGGTGCCAAGAATGCCAGCCAAAGCAGTGGGCATTTATTTATTCCTGGCATTGTCCCTTTTCTGAGATAACTCAGATCCTCACAGACATTTACCTAAATTCAGTCTTTTCCCTTCACGGTTTTGTTTATACCAACAGGAAGCCATGCCTATATATGTGTTTGTGTGCACATTCGTATGGGGGATTGTTTTAGGTTTGGTTTCGGTTTGGTTTTTTGAGGTTGGTTGGGGGTTTTTTTGGTTTTGGGTTGGGTTTTTTCTTCTTTCTTTTTTTTTTTTTTTTTAATCCGTCATTAACTCCACTCACGCTGTCTTACCCTGTTTGCCAGTGCTTAAGTAGTGCTTTTTTAAAAAAGCAACCAATTAGCACCTCATCAGCTCCAATTAGAGGAGACAAAAGCAGTGTAAAGATAACTCAATGAGAGGGGGTGGCACAACATCATGTAATCACTTAAGACAGCGGTGAGCATTCACTGTGCTGGCTGTGCTGGGCCTATTCACCTTTTTCCTTCTCTCTGGATGCATTTAAGACTTTTTTTTCTTTTTTTTTTCTTTCTTTTTTTTTTTTTTTCTGGGAAGCCGGGCCTCCCAGGAGTCTCAGAGCCTCTCATTCAGGGCTACCTGTTTACAGCTCACCGAACAGAAGGACCTAAACAATCCTATATTGTACGCCTAGTGCTTCCTTAAACTTAGGCCTCCACAATGGCATGTTTTCAGAAGCTGGGCAGAATAAGTTAAAGGCTGGCTTTATACTCATTAAGTGTTCTGCTTGTACTGTCTTCTAATTACATGGCAGGGCAACAATGTATTTTTTTTTTCAATTGAGTTCTTTGGAGCAGTTAATTTGGTGCCTGTACTAAATGCCCCAAAACATTAATTAGTGTGGAAGGAACCCTAATTTCCTCAGCGGCTTTCCTCTCCATTTACTTCCCTTGTTTTCACATAGGCTTGGATGAGCCTCTATAATGAAATTACCTCATTAATGCCTTTATTCTTGCAGAGTAACTCATTCAAGATCTACCATTTAGTTTTAATTTAATGCTGTCAAAAGCAAAAGGTGCATTCATGTCTTTGATTAGTGCATTTTTTTTCTCTCTAAAGAGTGGACAGATTTAAATTATTAAGATGGCAAGTAGTGAGTTATAATTGGATACAAGCAGCACTTCAGTGAATATTAAATGCTTTCAAAGCCTGGCCTATGTGGACTGCTGACTATTAACTGTGTCCAGTGAGTTATTCTGTGGGTTTTGAATTAACGGCACCTTAGCTACTGTGAAGCAAATTAAGTTTAATTTTGTTTATAAAAACCGGTGAAGTTGCATTTATCAACGTGACATTTAGTTGTAGCAGAGTTCAGTTTTCCCCATTACCCTATACTGACCTCATCACTTGGTTAGTACTGCTAGCATAGGGTCCCATCCTGTACTTCACAGTAATGGGAAGTCTAGCTGGAGACTTGCCTATGTATGGCCAGTAGGATAAGGGCTTTTATTTGCAAGAACTACTGAGTTCTAAATATTATCAAACAGAAACCACCTTAGCCATGTTTGACCACACTGATTATTTGTTTGCAGAGTACAGTGGCACAATGTATGCCTACTACTAATGGTGAATGCGCAGTTACAGACTGTTTTGATACCAGCAACTGAACAGGCAGGATTTAACATCTGACCCTTGATCTTTAATTCTGTGTCTACTCCCTCCTTTCATTTACAGCTCATGTCACAAAATGTCTGAGATGCATCAGAGAAACATGTATGTCAGCAGACTTAAGCAACCTCTAGTCTGCATGGCATGCGTGTATTATAGTTTATTGTGTGGCTGCAGTGCTACCAGAGGTTAAAAATCAAGAGTCACATACATGGGGACAGGACCTCTGGAGGGCTCTAGTATGGCCCTCTGCTCAAAGCAGGCACAGTCCCATCAGCTTGCTCACAGCCTTGTCCGGTTGTCCAGAGCCTTTAAGTTTTGAGCATCTCCAAGGATGGAGATCCCACAACCTCTCTGGGCCACTGTTCCAGTGTTTACCCAACTCCATAGTGACGTTTTCCTTACATAATTATAAGGAAATTATTATATTTTCAATGCAAGCATTAAATACGATATGATAACTTGGTATGATAATGTTTTATAAAAAACATAAATTATAACTATTATAATGCATTACACATTATATGTATTATAAATATTTGATATATTTATTGGGTATTATATATGATACTTGTACAATATGCTATAAAATTATAATATTATTTTGTTATATTATTTAAATAATACAAAATAATTGTATTGTATACATTTATTATAAGAGTGTGTAGGTTACCTTTCTCAGGTTACCTTTCGCTACAGAGTATGTATATTCAGTCTCACCTTGCGTGGAGTGAGGACATGTCTGGGGTGGCTGTTGGTGGCTGAGGAAAGACTTTCTAGGAGAACAGGGAAGGAATGGTTCTTGCTCTCCACTTCTTTCCTTCTGAAACGTGGCATTATGCAGAAAAAGAGTCAGAGAGAGGAGACAAGACCCTCAAGCTGGGACCTAGAGCTGCGTTTGGTCTTTGCTCCAAGAACTGTCCCTGTATTTTATGCTTGTATGATTATTTAATAAAATAATATAGTACTAGGAACAGAGACAAGGAACCAGGAATCCTCTCTCTCCAAGGTGAGTGTCCTTGCTGCAGGATACCATGATCATAGGAGTCACCTAAAGAGCTCAGCTTCTGCTCCTTCTACTCTTGGGAGTATCAGATATGGAGAGCAGCTAGGGAGCCTGTTCACTAAAAGAGCAAGTTGTATGTGGTGAACCCAGGGGTAAAACTGCATGGCTACAGATAGCGGCTCAGTGAAAAACTGGGCTTAGTCCGAGTGCTGATTCCAAGCCTTATTTGCCACAGCCTGAAGACACTGTAGGACACACAGACATAACCTCTGACGGGTTCCTGTGCCTATGCTCAGGCAGAAGGCTTAGGCAGATCAAAGGCACCACTAAGTATGAGCAGCAAGAATCGCAACCAAAAAACCCCAAGGATCAACTGGAGTGAGAGTTCAAACACATTTTCATTCCTCAGTGAGTATGGAACCAAAAGAAACAGCAGAATCCAGGTATATGGGGCAGACATGAGGAGAGAAACGAGGGGAAGGTGTACGTAAGGTTAAAGGCCAGCAGAGCTCTAGGGCAATGGGTTGGGCACAGGAGTCTGAGGGAAAGCTTGTGCTGCCCAAGAGAGACCGAAGCACAGCAGGGTCAGCCTGGCTTTGTCGTTGGTGGCCCACAGCACACACACTTGGAGGGAAGAGTGCGTGCAGTGCTTCACTGCGCAGACATGCCGTGTTTGGCAGCAGTGGCACACTGCTTGACAGTTGCCATTTGCTCCTACCTTCGTGGCATTAAAGTGATTGTAGGACCAGGCAATGAGGTTAAAAATAGCGGGGGGGGGGGGGGGGGGGGGGGGGGGGGGGGGGGGG